>JAVTVY010004565.1:0-40950 GCA_036873755.1 Hanleya hanleyi
GAACCCTCAATCCCAGGTTGATTCGACTTGTGAAGTTAACGTCCAACAAAGGCAAAATTGAGCTTGGCATCCGGCCCTACGTTATTTAGTGATGTATTTTCCTACCATATTGCCTCGACGAACCCTATTGTCTCGACGGAGGTCTTTGCGCTCATCCAGCGCTTGTCGTCCAATGAAACGCAGTTTAAATTGACGCCGGTAGTGGTAGATACTTCATGTAGGAAGCCATTGTCTGAGTCTTTGTGCAGCTGAAAAGGCTGAAGTCTAGACATATTGTTGTTCCCAGACTTGGCTATTGTATTTTTCTCACAAGCAATTCTTTCAGATGAACTGAAAAGTATCTTTTATATCTGAAACCTAATTCATTCAGCAGTGTGCACAGCGTATATTCCACTTGACTCGCCCAACAATCACCATCCGATTTTTAATCACCCATATTCCTTTGTAACATAGAACTAATCACACCTTTTACAAATATGTACATGAAATACATTTTTTCTCTCCCTTTTCAATCTGAGTGGGATTCCGTAAACTGAAAGTTTGTGTTCCAAATACATTCCCGGGAATATAATTTCTTTTCCTTCCATGTAAAACTTCAGAGCATCCTACACACGAATGAAATATATATTACAAGTTGTTTACCAGTTTTTCATAACCATACTAAAAGAGGGATATTGTTGTTCGAGTGATTAATTATTTTCTTGTTCTTGGGAAATGAAAAAAAAAATCCAGTGGAGCTATTAGTGTATATGAAGGCTAGCTCCGGTTATATAAAATATAGTTGCTTTTTGTTCTTGTATAATTATTGGAATAAGTGGTTATTCCAAGCTACGAGAATCTTAAGTCCTTTAAGGGGAGATAACATACATTCATCATTGGTTTTTGAAACATGTACAGAAGGAAACGACGTGTAATGTTTCAGCGAATCTATCTGTTGCATTTAAACACCTGCACAGCCAAGAAAATGATGTTGGCCCTTCACCTTTTTAGTGTTGAGGGCTGATCAACACGATAAAGTGGTGTTGAGAAACGGTGTTGACCACTGTGAACAACATCAAATAATAGTGGTGCTCAACACCAATAAAGGGTGTTGATAATTGCTCAACAACATATTATGGTATTCACTGTTAAGTGCTAATACCGGCTCAACATCAATAAAGGGTGTTGGAGATATATGGTGCAGGTGTAAATTTGTCACCATTTATTGGTGTTGAGCTCAACATCACTTATCTGTGTTCATCAACACAACTTTTCTGGCTGTGTGTATCTGTCATGTCTTAAACAGCTGTATTTGAGGTGTTTTCAACAGCTGTGTCTGTAATATTATCAACAGCTGTGTTTGTAGGATTTCCAACATATCTATCCGTGGTATTTTCAACAGCTGTATGTGTGGAACTTCCTACAGCTGTTTCTGTGGTATTTTCAACAGGGTTAGTTGGGGTATTTTTAGAGGGAAACAATTCTTTATATGACGGTGGGAGAAAATCTGCCTGCTGGCCTTCTGATTGTCTCTGCTCCTGCTCCTGTGTCAAAAAGAAAAATATTATAACTTGAATATTTAACAATAAAAGCAAATTTGAGCTATGATTAGGGCTTTATGCCTGTCAGTGGTCGACAGAAATGAGCCACAGCCTAAGGGGGCTCTTTCGGTTAACTTCATTTATTTCAATTTCATATGGGACAACCTGCCCAGGAACACAGACAGCTTTTGGTTTCGTCGTTAGTCTCTCATTTGTTTGAATGAAACATCCTTACCAATGCCAGAAGAGTAAATATATGTAAGAGATAGTCAGAAGTCATCGCTTCCCTTTCGATGAAAGAGGGCTGTATGTCTTGACTTCTTTATGGTCCACTCCGTGCACGTCATTCAATGCTGGTAGGATTATGATTTTTTACTAAAGTCTGTCCATCTTAATTAGTCTTCTACGTTGGAGCGCGTCAAAAGTCAATAATTAACTCTACATAAATCTTCTTTTCTGCAGCTTGTAGAACAAGCTGAACTCTCCATATGACTACCATTCCTCCGTGATCTCAATAATAGATCACGCTTGGAATAACTTTGTAATTCTCTCCATACAAAACTCCAGTTGTTTCATGTACCCGGCATCAGTTACATAGGGTGACGTCATAATGTATTCATGCCCACTGGCACAAAGGTCATTGATGCCGAAAAAGTAATAACAGGTGGTCCGTGGGAGTGTCGCTTATATCCTATGCCTAAACCGAACACACCTCCATCACCGTACACGGCATTGTTGACCTTTGTGCTACTGGACACGAATACATTATGCTGTCTCCCTATGTAATTGAGCCCCGGTACATCAAACAAAAACACAATACTCGTAGCAACATATATCTTCAACATACCGTGTTTTCATTGGAGTTACTACTGATCATCTCGACTGATGTCGAAGTACATCTGCTGTTTGTTGCTGTAAGAAGGAAAACAAGAAATAAACTCTTTTTTTCAATACTGGACGATTTGAGAATATTTCGCGAATCCAAAACTGTAAAATCAGAAAAAAACTATTGTTATGTTTCCCAGTTGCTTTGGTTAAAAATACCATGCAGATGACTGGATGAAAACATATGACATAATGTAATAAGGTATCTAGGTTACCCGGGCAGAACGGACCTTGTCTCCCTTTGTTGCCTGTAGCCCTTTCTGGAACTTCCGCTCTTCAAGGTTAGAGGTTTGAAGCTGCTTCCGAGAAGTAGTCGCCTCGGTTTCACTTTTACCAGAGGCACCCGCAATTATTTTATCATTTTCCCGCTCGAGCAGCACACCACCGAAAGTAACATCATACATAGTAAAAGTGCTGTTTGTGGAAAGTTTAGCCTACTTTTCCTCTGTTGACCCAGTGTTAAGAAGAATGATATTGAGATTATTTCCTCCGTTTATATGGGCCGAGCATTTGAAAAGTAGTTCGCTCATGTACAAAACCGAAGGAGTTATTCGGTCGGATTAAAACAACGCGGTGTATACGCGGGTGTGCCCGTATACGTCATAGTCACGTCGTAAAGGTCAATTCCTCTATTTGGGACAGGGACATAATTGAAGCGAACCTGTGAAACGGAGCGTGCGCTGCACACGGGGAGGTTGATGAGAGAGGTCTATGCGTAATAAATAGCATTTTGGTCACAAGTTGGACGCTCTTTTCTTCAATTACTGGTTTTCTAGCAAGCGTTAGATCCGACATTCAATATTCAGCCGTCGTCCAAAAAGAATTTTCGCGTCAATAATCGAAAGACCCATTTCGTTTGACAGCACTAAATCCAAATGTGCATGAAATTAAAATAATAAGAAAACAAGATGGTTTCTTACAAGAGAGAAGGGGTCAACGGTTTCCAATGATAAAAAAGTTTTCGCTGTGTCGTTTTCAGATATATTTCTTTCTTATATTGATTATTCGCTTCAAGAACGTATGTTTTGTCTTCTACATGTATTATGTAGGCTTTTCTTCCGACAAAAACGTCAGACCCTATGTTCCGCAGCCAGCCGTCGTCCAATGAAGAAATGCCGAGTCCACAACCGAAGACCTAATTCATAAGAAAATAGTAGCCCCAAACTCCGACATCAAAATCATTTACATACCAAATTTGCACCAAAATCTTTTACGTAAAAGTACCTACGCTAACAGGAGGGATATTGAGATGAAATAAACGCTAAGATCAGACTAAAACTTATACCCTGTTTTTTTTCTATTTCTGTCGAATTAACTGAGTCAGAACCCATTGCAATGCGCAAAAAAAAACTATTTTTATCCCACAGGTTGTATGTGGCATTTCAGATCTACAGAAAAGCTATGCTGTTACGTCAGTTCCAACATCATAACCCAAGTTTTGTGAGACTATATTCCATTTAATTCGTGTTACCGTTACTTGTTCGTTCTATGAAGCAAATATTGTCTGAAAAGGATCAGTACTACATTTTGCGCGTAAGATTGTGAATCGGTTCCCATTCCAGCAGGTTCAGACTGTCCCGAGATTTGAGAAAGTGGGTATATCGGACTAACAGTGATTAAGCTGTCGAACAATCTGTAATTGAGAAGGACATTTAATATGGATAACAACGAATCAATTCAAAATCAAGCGACGTTTTGTGGAAGACTCTATTTGGGTTTTCTAGCAATAGTGATCAACCAAAAAATAAAAATCAGAAAAGAAAGGAAATTTTAAAATATTTTCGCTCACGTTGTAACCACAGGAAAAGGTTCATCTAGTTCAGTTTCCTAGCTTCTAAAATGCCACTCAAGAGAATTGAGATTTCCTTGAAATGTACTCACCGGACGATGATCGTCTTTTCCTTATTTTCACAAAGGCGATACACGCGATTATAAGAGCAGCTATTACAGCAGCTACGATAACCACCCACACCCAGATTGGGGTCGGAAAACAACCTGAAAATACAGAAAATTCTCTATACAAATACAATGGAATAAGTCGTTGGACGTATCAGTGTGACCCGCGGTCAATTTTCGCATTTTCCAACGACATTGAGAAGTGAACATCCACTATTTTATTTCACATCAGATTACTATTTATTAAATTATCATGCAGTTTGCAGAAAAATCATCAACAACAAAAAATCTGACTATTTCGAAAGCGGCCAGGTAGAGCTTGACACCTTGGGTATAATGATGTAAGTATCAGCTTATTGGGTAAGAAAATATTTAGGATATTTATATTCATTCAGTGGCTCCCTCAGGCCTGGACAGGTCCCTTGTCACTCGAAATGGCACAAACAATTCAACATGTCGACTTATCGGGAATATATTGGAATAGATGGAAAGTAATTTATTTGTCAGTGATGAGAATTTCACGACGGAAGAATCTTATATTTCAAAGGAGAATTGGGATGATCGGTCATTACCATAACGAGGCTGGATCGTCCCACCAAGTAATTGTGATCGGGATGATCGGTCATTACCATCACGAGGCTGGATCGTCCCACCAAGTAATTGTGATCGGGATGATCAGTCATTACCATAACGAGGCTGGATCATCCCACCAAGTAATAGTGATTAGAATGATAGGTCATTACCATAACGAGGCTAGATCATCCCACCAAGTAATAGTGATTGGGATGATCGGTCATTACCATAGCGAGGCTGGACCATCCCACCAAGTAATAGTGATGGGGATGATCAGTCATTACCATAACGAGGCTGGATCATCCCACCAAGTAATAGTGATGGAAATGATCAGTCATTACCATAACGAGGCTAGATCATCCCACCAAGTAATAGTGATTGGGATGATCGGTCATTACCATAACCAGGCTGGACCATCCCACCAAGTAATAGTGATGGGGATGATCAGTCATTACCATAACAAGGCTGGATCATCCCACCAAGTAATAGTGATGGGGATGGTCAGTCATTACCATAACGAGGCTAGATCATCCCACCAAGTAATAGTGATTGGGATGATCGATCATTACCATAACGAGGCTAGATCATCCCACCAAGTAATAGTGATTGGGATGATCAGTCATTACCATAACGAGGCTGGATCATCCCACCAAGTAATAGTGATTGGGATGATGAGTCATTACCATAACGAGGCTGGATCATCCCACCAAGTAATTGTGATCGGGATAATCGGTCATTACTATCACAAGGCTGGATCGTCCCACCAAGTAATTGTGATCGGGATGATCGGTCATTACCATTACGAGGGTGGATCGTCCCACCAAGTAATAGTGATTAGGATGATCGGTCATTACCATAAGGAGGCTGGATCGTCCCACCAAGTAATAGTGATTAGAATGATAGGTCAGTACCATAACGAGGCTGGATCGTCCCACCAAGTTATAGTGATAGGGATGATCAGTCATTACCATAACCAGGCTGGATCATCCCACCAAGTAATAGTGATTGGGATGATCGGTCATTACCATAACGAGGCTGGACCATCCCAACAAGTAATAGTGATGGGGATGATCAGTCATTACCATAACGAGGCTGGATCGTCCGACCAAGTAATAGTGATGGGGATGATCAGTCATTACCATAACGAGGCTAGATCATCCCACCAAGTAATAGTGATTGGAATGATCGGTCATTACCATAACGAGGCTAGATCATCCCACCAAGTAATAGTGATTGGGAAAATCAGTCATTACCATAACGAGGCTGGACCATCCCACCAAGTAATAGTGATGGGGATGATCAGTCAATACCATAACGAGGCTAGATCATCCCACCAAGTCATAGTGATTGGGATGATCGGTCATTACCATAACGAGGCTGGATCGTCCGACCAAGTAATAGTGATGGGGATGATCAGTCATTACCATAACGAGGCTAGATCATCCCACCAAGTAATAGTGATTGGGATGATCGGTCATTACTATAACGAGGCTAGATCATCCCACCAAGTAATAGTGATTGGGATGATCAGTCATTACCATAACGAGGCTGGACCATCCCGCCAAGTAATAGTGATGGGGATGATCAATCAATACCATAACGAGGCTGGATCATCCCACCAAGTAATTATGATCGGGATGATCGGTCATTACCATCACGAGGCTGGATCGTCCCACCAATTAATTGTGATCGGGATGATCGGTCATTGCCATTACGAGGCTGGATCGTCCCACCAAGTAATAGTGATTAGGATGGTCGGTCATTACCATAAGGAGGCTGGATCGTCCCACCAAGTAATAGTGATTACAACGATAGGTCATTACCATCACGAGGCTGGATCGTCCAAGTAATAGTGATCATGATCATCGGTCATTACCATAAAGAGGCTGGATCGTCCCACCAAGTAATTGTGATCGGGATGATCGGTCATTACCATAACGAGGCTAGATCGTTCCACCAAGTAAAAGTGATCCGCATGATCGGTCATTACAATCACGAGGCTGGATCGTCCCCCCAAGTAATTGTGATCGGGATGATCGGTCATTACCATAACGAGGCTGGATCGTCCCACCAAGTAATTGTGCTCGGGATGATCGGTCATTACCATAACGAGGATCGTCCCACCAAGTAATTGTGATCGGGAGGATCGGTCATTACCATAACGAGGCTGGACCATCCCACCACGTAATAGTGATGGGGATGATCAGTCATTACCATAACGAGGCTGGATCATCCCACCAGGTAATAGTGATGGGGATGATCAGTCATTACCATAACGAGGCTAGATCATCCCACCAAGTAATAGTGATTGGGAAGATCGGTCATTACCATAACGAGGCTGGACCATCCCACCAAGTAATAGTGATTAGAATGATAGGTCATTACCATAACGAGGTTGGTTCGTCCCACCAAGTAATGGTGATCGGGATGATCAGTCATTACCATAACCAGGCTGGATCGTCCCACCAAGTAATAGTGATTAGGATGATCGGTCATTACCATAAGGAGGCTGGATCGTCCCACCAAGTAATAGTGATTACAACGATAGGTCATTACCATCACGAGGCTGGATCGTCCAAGTAATAGTGATCGGGATCATCGGTCATTACCATAAAGAGGCTGGATCGTCCCACCAAGTAATTGTGATCGGGATGATCGGTCATTACCATAACGAGGCTAGATCGTTCCACCAAGTAAAAGTGATCCGCATGATCGGTCATTACAATCACGAGGCTGGATCGTCCCCCCAAGTAATTGTGATCGGGATGATCGGTCATTACCATAACGAGGCTGGATCGTCCCACCAAGTAATTGTGCTCGGGATGATCGGTCATTACCATAACGAGGATCGTCCCACCAAGTAATTGTGATCGGGAGGATCGGTCATTACCATAACGAGGCTGGACCATCCCACCACGTAATAGTGATGGGGATGATCAGTCATTACCATAACGAGGCTGGATCATCCCACCAGGTAATAGTGATGGGGATGATCAGTCATTACCATAACGAGGCTAGATCATCCCACCAAGTAATAGTGATTGGGAAGATCGGTCATTACCATAACGAGGCTGGACCATCCCACCAAGTAATAGTGATTAGAATGATAGGTCATTACCATAACGAGGTTGGTTCGTCCCACCAAGTAATGGTGATCGGGATGATCAGTCATTACCATAACCAGGCTGGATCATCCCACCAAGTAATAGTGATGCGGATGATCAGTCATTACCATAACGAGGCTAGATCATCCCACCCAATAATAGTGATTGGGATGATCGGTCATTAGCATAACGAGGCTGGACCATCCCATCAAGTAATAGTGATGGGGATGATGAGTCATTACCATAACGAGGCTGGATCATCCCACCAGGCAATAGTGATGGGTATGATCAGTCATTACCATAACGAGGCTAGATCATCCCACCAAGTAATAGTGATTGGGATGATCGGTCATTACCATAACGAGGCTAGATCATCCCACCAAGTAATAGTGATTGGGATGATCGATCATTACCATAACGAGGCTAGATCATCCCACCAAGTAATAGTGATTGGGATGATCAGTCATTACCATAACGAGGCTGGATCATCCCACCAAGTAATAGTGATGGGGATGATCAGTCATTACCATAACGAGGCTGGATCATCCCACCAAGTAATTGTGATCGGGATGATCGGTCATTACCACCACGAGGCTGGATCGTCCCACCAAGTCATTGTGATCGGGATGATCGGTCATTACCATTAGGAGGCTGGATCGTCCCACCAAGTAATGGTGATTAGGATGATCGGTCATTACCATAAGGAGGCTGGATCGTCCCACCAAGTAATAGTGATTAGAATGATAGGTTATTACCATAACGAGGCTGGATCGTCCCACCAAGTAATAATGATCGGGATGATCGGTCATTACCATCAGGAGGCTGGATCGTCCAACCAAGTAATAGTGATCGGGATGATCGGTCATTACCATAAAGAGGCTGGATCGTCCCAGCAAGTAATTGTGATCGGGATGATCGGTCATTACCATAACGAGGCTAGATCGTTCCACCAAGTAAAAGTGATCCGCATGATCGGTCATTACAATCACGAGGCTGGATCGTCCCACCAAGTAATTGTGGTCGGGATGATCTGTCATTACCATAACGAGGCTGGATCGTCCCATCAAGTAATAGTGATCGGGATGATCGGTCATTACCATATCGAGGCTGGATCGTCCCATCAAGTAATAGTGATCGGGATGATCGGTCATTATCATAACGAGGCTGGATCATCTCACCAAGTAATAGTGATTAGGATGATCGATCATTATCATAACGAGGCTGGATCATTCCACCAAGTAAAAGTGATCGGCATGATCGGTCATTACCATCACGAGGCTGGATCATCCCATCAAGTAATAGTGATGCGGATGATCAGTCATTACCATAACGAGGCTAGATCATCCCACCAAGTAATAGTGATTGGGATGATCGGTCATTAGCATAACGAGGCTGGACCATCCCACCAAGTAATAGTGATGGGGATGATGAGTCATTACCATAACGAGGCTGGATCATCCCACCAAGCAATAGTGATGGGTATGATCAGTCATTACTATAACGAGGCTAGATCATCCCACCAAGTAATAGTGATTGGGATGATCGGTCATTACCATAACGAGGCTAGATCATCCCACCAAGTAATAGTGATTGGGATGATCGATCATTACCATAACGGGGCTAGATCATCCCACCAAGTAATAGTGATCGGGATGATCAGTCATTACCATAACGAGGCTGGATCATCCCACCAAGTAATAGTGATGGGGATGATCAGTCATTACCATAACGAGGCTGGATCATCCCACCAAGTAATTGTGATCGGGATGATCGGTCATTACCATCACGAGGCTGGATCGTCCCACCAAGTAATTGTGATCGGGATGATCGGTCATTAACATTACGAGGCTGGATCGTCCCACCAAGTAATAGTGATTAGGGTGATCGGTCATTACCATAAGAAGGCTGGATCGTCCCACCAAGTAATAATGATTAGAATGATAGGTCATTACCATAACGAGGCTGGATCGTCCCACCAAGTAATAGTGATCGGGATGATCGGTCATTACCATTACGAGGCTGGATCGTCCAACCAAGTAATAGTAATCGGGATCATCGGTCATTACCATAAAGAGGCTGGATCGTCCCAGCAAGTAATTGTGATCGGGATGATCGGTCATTACCATAACGAGGCTAGATCGTTCCACCAAGTAAAAGTGATCCGCATGATCGGTCATTACAATCACGAGGCTGGATCGTCCCACCAAGTAATTGTGGTCGGGATGATCTGTCATTACCATAACGAGGCTGGATCGTCCCATCAAGTAATAGTGATCGGGATGATCGGTCATTACCATATCGAGGCTGGATCGTCCCATCAAGTAATAGTGATCGGGATGATCGGTCATTATCATAACGAGGCTGGATCATCTCACCAAGTAATAGTGATTAGGATGATCGATCATTATCATAACGAGGCTGGATCATTCCACCAAGTAAAAGTGATCGGCATGATCGGTCATTACCATCACGAGGCTGGATCATCCCATCAAGTAATAGTGATTAGGATGATCGGTCATTACCATAACGAGGCTGGATCGTCCCATCAAGTAATAGTTACCATCAAGATGGACATATTCGTGGCCTAAATTGCGTCTGTCTCAAAGAGGTTTTGACAGTGATGAACAATATTGTGTATGGGAAAACCATGGAGACAATGAGAATCAATCAAGGTAGTCGACATGAGTATGTTGTCGAATATCTAAACTTCAGAAAGGATGAAAGCGATCATTAAAGTGTGCTGAACGGCTTGAAGTTTAACCAAATTATAAAATGAGAACCCAGAAAGTAAATATCTTTAGGTTTTTGGAATGCGTTACACAGCGGTGCGAATATTCTCACGGCGGTGGAAACATTCTCACCGTGATTGAAATATTCTCACCGCGGTGGAAATTCACGAAACCTAAGCTGCCTTTTTTAAAAGTGTTTGTCAAAAAACATGATTCCTTCAGTTGTCCATGATTTTCTCGAACACCGAAATGTTAGGACACAATAAAATAAGCAATATAAGTCACGTAATTTCCACCGCAGTGATACTACTTCTATTCTCCTTAGTTTTTCTAGTTTTTACTCTTGGTTTTTACTCATGACGTTACTTTGTGGTTCGTCTAAAACACTAATGGAGTCAAATGAAAATCTGAAGTGACTAGTTGAAAGAAGATCATACACTAAAAATATAAGAATTAGAGAAAAATAAATCGTTAAGTCATTGAACCATCGTATGTAACAACACGAGGAATACTTTGGTCAATCAAATAACACAGAGATTTTACTGCTGCACGTATCTCGTTTTGCCCAAATAGTACAAGAACTCGTTTTGTCAAAACAGTACAAGACTGAAAATCGCTAACAAAATTATTTGGGCACACGATCCAGACTGTCTGGGGACGATTTCCGCCAATCAAATGGAGCATCATCGGAATGCCCTATCCCTAGCAACCACCCTTAACCCCACCTTCATAACCTCCATTATTTTCTGCAGCCTCTACAATGTCCCTTTGTACCAATTGGAGCGATATGCAAGAGGTGGGAAAATTGACGACGTCTGGCGGCTAAAAAGCAACCATATGACTCTACGGAAATGCTTCCGTCGTCACCTAACATTCAGACCCGAGAATACGGTGGACTCTCGGACGTAGCCTTGTTACCCCAGCCGCGCTTTTATTGTAGCTGTTCATGTGGAGACTATGAAGCATCCACACGGGTCCTAGCACCGGCTTAAGCGGAATTAGATACGCTGGCTCGGAAGCTGTGATGACCGATAAGCTCAAACAAATAACAAGCAAATGGAGTAAACGCCTCAGCATGGAGTAAACCTGGTAAATGCAAGAATACCCCGGAAAAAACTAACCTGTATTTCCCTGCATCGTACGGCTCAAATTTCCCACCAAAACAATAAACCTACGAATATTTGTCTAATGGTCCTCGGGGACTAACAGTCCACCAGCAGAATCCTACCATATACAGGTAATACATTGGAGGGATATACAAGAGGTGTTATATACTAACCCGTGTCATCGACTGGTTCGTCGCTGCATATAACTCTTAACTCATTTTTGCGTTCGCACGTTCGTTTCACTGATCTGTAGAATCCAGTGCAGTTAGAGAGCCTCTCCTCATCGCCATTGCACTCAAACGACAACATCCACTGGTATCCAGTTCCAGAATCGAAGCAGCTTGTGATGCTGGCGTGAGATCTGGGGGTATCCAACCATGAATAATTTTACAAATATTAAAGATATGATCATATACTGAACCATAGAATGTTACATTCACACTGTTACACCAAATAGTTATCGGTAATTTACCCGAAATATTAAAGTGAAGTGTCGACTGGATTATATATTGCCACGTGTTTTATATCCTCATAACATACATGTGCATTACTACCAACCCCGCTGAGTATGTTCATGTAATTCTATATTCGTACCTTTACAGTTTCTCAATAAATAAACCTCCCTTGGACAGCAAATGAAACAACAAATGGTAGATGCATGGTATGGAATTTCATATGTCTGAGTGCCAAATCAAAGAGTGCACACGTTACCATCCAGTAGTCCATATTACCAGTTGCGTTTGCAAAACGATATAATGTCCTGAAGATCGCAAATAATTTATACCCCTGAGATAGGGCTCGATAACAAAAGACCCTGCATTTGCATCAACCGTCCACCAAAAGAGAAATACTTACCTCTGCGTATCAACGGAAGTGACATGATAATGGAATTAACTTACCGAAGTAACGTCCCATGCATGAATATTAGTGTGCTGCCATAATGGCAACTCCACTATTTCAGTCCCGGGGTTGACCAGGGGTGCACACCCCAGGTCATGGTAAGAATAGGCCTCGGCTCCTCAGACAGCTTGTCGTAAGAGAGACCGTCGTGACATGACTGAAAAATGTTGAAAACGACGTTAAATCCGACTCACTCACTCACTTGTCGTAAGAGGCGACTAACTGGAGCACTTATGGGGTTCCCGGATGTGAAAAGACATAGGACCCCACCCGTGGGATCTCGGGTGTAGAATGGAGTGAGTGAGTGAGTGAATAGGGTTTAACGTCGCTTTTAACATTTTTTCAGCTATATCACGACGGGGAAGGGAAGGGAGGGGAGGGGGAGAGGCAGGGGAACCTACTTGTAACAGAGCAGATCTAATGCTGCCATTTTATAGTGCTGTCCCACTGAAATATCATGCCGTAGGCAGACATGACACCCCACTCAGTCACATTATACTGACACTGAGCGAACCAGTCCTTGTTCTATCCTCTTAATGCTGAGCGTAAGCGAGGGAGCAACAAGTTCCATTTTTCAAGTCTTAGGTATGACCCGGCCTGGGATCGAACCCGGTACCTACCGCTTACGAGGCCGACGCTCTAACCATTAGACCACCGCATTGCGGTGGGTGTAGAATGGAATAGCCTATGTTTATGTATACTATGATTGTCTTTTTGAGTTTGATAATGCTGTTATTATGGTAATGCTGGAATATTGAATAGGTCTTTGGATTATTGACGCGGATATTCTTTACTGGACGACGACTGAATTATGAATGACGAACCAGACACTTGTAATAGGATCCTACCGTGTGATCCCGAGTGTGAAAAGGAATAAGACTCTACCCTGGGTTTCGCAGGTGTGTAAACGGATAGGATTCCATCCGTAGGATCCAGGGTAATTAAGACCTATTTGATATTCCATATAACATAGCATAGAAAGAGCAAATTCCCTCTACTTGATCTACTTTGTGACGTCACTTCCGGTAACGTTTGACCAATGCACATGCGCACAATACCGGATATTAATAATAGTGCGCAGGCGTCAAAGTGACGTCACAAAGTAGGTCAAGTAGCGGGAATTTGCTCTTTACGTCACAGAGGTTCTCCGGCAATGTCCAGCAATCTTCGGCAATGTCTGGGACTCTTCGGCAATGTCCGGTAGTCTTCGGCAATGCCTGTCATCTCCGGC
The DNA here is from genome assembly GCA_036873755.1 of Hanleya hanleyi. Lineage (NCBI taxonomy): Eukaryota > Metazoa > Mollusca > Polyplacophora > Lepidopleurida > Hanleyidae > Hanleya > Hanleya hanleyi. The sequence goes on from JAVTVY010004565.1 coordinate 13,945, forward strand.
AATGTCCGGTCATCACCGGGAATGTCCGGTAGGTAATCGAAGTCAAGGGTCCCGGGTGTAGCTTCTAGGTTATAACCCCATACATATTTATAAGCCCCATACATAGCCATACAGTGGGGGAAGGGGACTCCTCCTGGTCCCAGCGGAAACCCGGGCTGCGCGCTCCAGAAGCGGACACGTTATCCACTACACAACGATTCAGCTCATAATGGGCAAGGTTGAAAATATCCTAATATACCTGGTGCAGGCCCAATCCGGAACCCACGCATGGACAAACCCGGTATGGAAGTATTGGGGTGGTCTTTTTTTTCTTGTGGATTTTACTGTGGGGTGTGGCACCTGGTTTTCTTTGTCTCGCGATGTAGAACACGATGGGATGGGTCGCGAGGCCATGCGTTGAACTTCTTTGAAAAGTGCTGATGACGCATGCGCATTGGGCAGGTAGATGGAGGCGGACGTTTTGGGGTCTAGGTTGACCCCAAGTTATCCGATTGGGTCGTGTGAGGTATCATCGTGATGCACTCGTGGGGCAGCGTTGGGTGGGTGTGAGGTGGTACGGACGTCATTCTGCACATGCACAGTAGAAAAAGAGTATGAGAATAGACGTTCTGAGGTCGTGACGGCCACTATTTGTCCAAATGGACCGTGGGAGGTGTCATAGTGAAGCAATCGGGGGGAGGAAGCATCCAACTAGATGGGTATGGCGTGAAACTGACGTCATTCTGCGCATGCGCAGTTGACAAAGAGTATGGGAATAGACGCTTTAGGGTCAAGATGGGCCACTATTGGTCCGAATGGATCGTTGTATAGCACCCGTGGGGGAGCGTCCAACTAAACGGGCATAGCGTGGAACTGACAATCAGTATGGGAATAGACATTTTAGGGACGAAATAGGCCAATATTGATCCGAATGGGCCGCGGGAGATGTCATAGTGAAGCACTCGTGAAGGACCGTCCATCTGAATGAGTGTGGCGTGGAACTGCCGTCATTCTGCGCATGCGAAGTAGACAAAGTGTATGGGAATAGACGTTTTAGGGTCGAGATTGGCCACTATTGGTCCGACTGAGCCGTGGAAGGTGTCTTATTGAAGCACTTGCGAAGGACCGTCCCATTAAATGAGTGTGACGTGGAACTGACCGTCCATCTGAATGCGTGTGGCGTGGAACTGCCGTCATTCTGCGCATGCGCAGTAGACAAAGAGTATGGGAATAGACGTTTTAGGGCCGAGATGGGCAACTATTGGTCCGAATGGGCTGTGGGAGGTATCATAGTGAAGCACTCGTGAAGAACCGTCAGACTGAATGAGTGCGGCATGAAACTGACGTCATTCCGCGCGTGCGCAGTAGAGAAAGTTTATGGGAATAAACGTTTTGGGGTCGAGATGGGCCCATAGTGGTCGAATTGGGCCGTGGGAGGTGTCAATGTGTAGCACCCGTAGCGGAGTATCTGAATACATGGGGACGGCGTGGAACTGACGTCATTCCACACAGTAGACAAACAGTGTGAGAATGGACGTTTTTATAGATGGCTTATGCTTGCTCCTAATGGGAATGCGCTGCGGTCAAAAGACACTTCCGGTCACCTGACCGCAACCGGAAGTGACGTCACAAAGGTCATAGCAAAAAATGCCAAGGTCAGTGTGACCTTTAATGCCCCTTCGAAGAGTCAAGATTACAACACATATAAGGGAAGTGGGAAGAGGTGCCGACATACTGACAGAGCCACATGACTTCACAGTATAGTCTTCTGGTTAACCTATTCTAAAACACATACCAAGAATCTAAAGATTCGTGATATGTGCTGTATCTCAGGTACGCTTTTATTGTATCTGTTCATGTAGCAACTTGGATGACATGACCACAAGGCCCATAGCACCGGCATAAGCGGTATTAGATACAAATCTAGAGAGCTATGATGGACATGCTCTGACAACTCGTATATTGGTCATTGCTGAGCTGTGTCGCTGTGACAACTCGTACACTGGGGATTGGTGAGCTGTATCGTCGTCAGATGAAAATGACGGCATTTAACACAAAAGACTAGTCTGTAAGGCCCGATGTCGACTCAGCATCAACTTCCCACAACGAAAACATATATCGAAGACCGAAAGGTCTGTACAGGGGGCGGGTCTCGGGGACGAAACGTCCACCAGCAGAATCTCGCCATATACAGGTAAAAATTACAACACATATAAGGGAAGTGGGAAGAGATGTCGACATACTGACAGAGCCACATGACTTCACAGTATAGTCTTCTGGTTAACCTATTCTAAATCACATACCAAGAATCTAACGATTCGTGATATGTGTTGTATCTCAGGTACGCTTTTGTTGTACCTGTTCATGTGGCTACTTGGATGACATGACCACACGACCCATAGCACCGGCATAAGCGCTGTTAGATACAACTGTAGAGAGCTATGATAGAAATGCTCTGACAACTCGTATATTGGTAATTGCTGAGCTGTGTCGCTGTGACAACTCGTACACTGGGGATTGGTGAGCTCTATCGTCGTCAGATGAAAATGACGGCATTTAACAAAAAAGACTAGTCTGTAAGGCCCGATGTCGACCCAGCATCAACTTCCCACAATGCCAATATAGAAGCGTCTACGTGCCCTTTCGTAACCTCTCGTTGATGCCCAGCAAGAGTTATCTACCCCTGAATACGACTGTATATGTCCTTCAGTTACTTCAATGTTAATCGACATGTCCGGGAAAATGTAACAAGAGTTATCTGCCCCTGAATACGACTGTATATGTCCTTCAGTTACTCCAATGTTAATCTCCATGAATGCTCGTCATCAAGCATTATCGTCATCTATATGTCCAGCATAAATGGCAAGTAGGGAAACTTTCTTTTCTCCACATGTCCTATACCGAGAACCAGAGACAGCTGAATTATATCAAGTGAGTCGCTTGGACCCAGGCTTCTCTCGGGTAGGGTGGGGTGAATAAAGGAGGATGTGCATGCGTAATCGGACGAACCAATGCACTATAAATACGGCGGGCAGTGACAGTGTGGGTCATTCGTCGCACGTCCTTTGCTCCGCCAAGTCACGAATTCTACGAGCCGTCCTTTCCCTTACTCCTGAGATGGGGTTACACGTCTATGAGGATAAAGTCATCATCATGGAAGACCGAGATCTGTGGACTCTGATATGTGGACTGCCTTGGAGAAAATGGTCCCTATTGTGGACCAGCTGTTTACACCGGATGACCGGACAGCCGTCCAGTGGGCATTGTCTCGTGCTATTGAGGACGCACTGGCCGAGCCCAATGAGCAAATCATCAACCGCATCAAGGAGAAAGACGAGAGGGGCTATCTGGTACTCACCTCCGTGACCTACAATCATCCTGGATAAACTTAACACCCGTATTCCACCGTCGGAGGACGACGACGTCATAGATTACGCGGATATGCTCAGTCAACCCAGTGACAATCGGATCCATACAACGGAGGCCGGTACAGCATCAGAATCCGAATAAAAGCATCAGGAAAGGAACTTTGACCCCAGCGCCAGATATTCGCAGATAATATGGGCTGTAGGTTTCATGTTGCTATGTCATGATGCACCACATTGAAGGCTAATAAATACAGCCGATTCTTTTTAGGACTGTACTCACTTATCTTAAACTATGCGACGTGAAAAAGTCCCGCTCACCGCTCGTCCGGAATCCAGTCACCACTGAGGAGAGCAAGTTTACCACAGATCCTGACGAGCCACCCATGGAGGTGTTACCGATACCGGAAGCTATGAATGCGATCTACCGGCGTCATATGCCTGCTATCCGGCACTGTTTTTACCGACATCGTCCTATATTGGACTTGTAGAATTTCCGATTAGATGATAGCACACGCATACCCCACCACCCCTATACCGTTTTTGAGGACAAAGCCACAGCCTCCAATTAAATCTCATCTTTGGTTATTTATTACGGCATAAGGAGATGCAACAGCTCCGGTACTTTTACTCCAGTCACAATACTCTCGTGTACGACCAGTCCTTCACCATTATGGATTGGGCTTCTCTGGACACGAAACTGGCCCAACTAGAAAGCTTGGATAGCTTGCAATGGGCACGACAACAACGCCTCAACACCAAATTGCGGGTGGATATGTCGACAAATGTTACGTTTTACGTGATTAAATTGATCGACCACCCAATCCTTTGATCTCATGTTATGGATTGTCCACCCTATCAATACGAGAGAGAGTCAAATCTTCACGTTTCTCAGCTTGACCCCCCAGGTCTTCCCATTACGTCTATGCGGATAAGGTCTATGTCATGGAGGAAGGAGAAATCTGCGATGCGGACCCTGCACAACTGCGCCATGGCTAACATTCGTCTGTCTCGGAAAGGCTGGACCAAAATCAAACGGGTGTCGTATGGTGAACTGGACGGCGACCTCATCCACTTGTGTCACGATGTGTACGTCCGACGCGGCCCCTTCTTTGCTCAACTGGCTCGGCTAGATGGGGTACAGTGCATTTTACCCTTCACCCTTTTCTATGGTCCGCGTTGGAAGATGCCCTGGCGGATGCGGAGGTCATCAGAAGAGCTGGACTGGCCATTTGCCATGGACCATGTGCTGACAGAAGCCAAAGAAAAAAACAGAAAGAAACTCCGACCCCGGTCAAAGATATGCCCGTTATAAATAGAGCCGGGGTCCATCATCATTTGTCACCATGAAGAGCTGGGAGAAGGTATTGAACACGTTGTATTACAGTCCCGACAGTTCGACAGCCTATAGTGCATTAGCCGCCTCCTATCGAGCCGTTAAACCCCAGGGGATGCAACGAGCCCAATTACAACACATATAAGGGAAGTGGGAAGAGGTGCCGACATACTGACTGCGTCACATGACTTCACAGAATAGTCTTCTGGTTAACCTATTCTAAAGCACATACCAAGAATCTAACGATTCCTGATATGTGTTGTATCTCAGGTACGCTTTTATTGTACCTGTTCATGTGGCAACATGGATGATATGACCACACGGCCCCTAGCACCGGCATAAGCGGTATTAGATACAAATCTAGAGAGCTATGATGGATTGGTTAAAAACAAGACATTTATATCTTACATCGAGCTGCCCGACGCCATGTTTCACGAAGCCGGGTCATCATTAGTGGTATAGATGCTCAATGGCAAGCCGATTTGGTCAATATGAGTACCTTCACCAAACACTACGATGAGAATCGGTGTATCTTGACATGCATCAATATTCTGTCAAAGTATGCGTGGGTGGTACCCATCCGAACGAAAGTCGTTGTATTTGCAAAACCGACAAAGGCACGGAATTCCTCAACAGACCCGTCCAACAGTTTCTGATAGCCCAGGAGGTGTTCTTCTTTCACACGTACAGCGAGACGAAGGCTTCCATTGTGGAAAGGCTCAATCGGACGTTCAAAGCCCGCATGTATAAATATTTCACCTATAAGAATACAAGGCGGTACATCGATGGTCTCCCCCAGCTGGTGGAGGGTTACAAGCGAACCTATCAGGAACATCTTACGAGCAAGAATTACAGCCCGGGGTTAAAACAGGCCAACACTACTACACTGTGGAACGCATCCTTAAAACCGAGCGACGCCGAGGTAAGACGGTGCATCTCGTGAAATGTCAAGGCTGGCCCAGTTCCTTCAATTCCTGGGTCCCAGACAACCAGATGAAACGGCGGCTATAAAGCCAGGAACCACAGTAGGTAGCATTCATTCTACGTTCGACCACGAACACGATGCTATGGACAAACAGCAGCTGCCTCTGAACACAGCGTATCCAAAAACGGGCAAAGCGCAAGTAGGCTTTGTGGTGACATTGCTAACCCTGCTGGGCATTTTATATGGGGTGTGTTTTACGACGAGGTGTACCTCAGCAGACTTCTCATCCCAACAAAGACACAACCACAAGCCGTGAGTGCAGGTCAGATGAATGTACAGACCCCCTCCACGTTAGCACCCATCAAACCCGCGATCGAAACGGGCCCAGTCATCATCAGCACCACCACTACCACACCGAGTATCCATCCCAGGTCAACATCGATTTCCACACCAAGTATTGCATTGCCCACTACGCCTGAAAACCCATCGCATTTCATCACCCACAGTGAACGCCGTAACGTACCGGCAACGGTGACCAACGTTCATTCGTACCAAATTTACATGAGCGATATACCACGACAGCGGATACACCTCCAACCATGGACCCCCGGTGGCAACATTCCTTTACCTGCCTCATTGCGGGGCCGACGGGCTCAGGCAAAACACTTCGTCCAGAACTCCTTCAATACGTCGAAAAACATTATTACCCCACTCATCGCCCAGTTCGTGTGGTGTTACGGAGAATGGCAAGCGTCGTATGCAGCAATGCCCAATATCACTTTCTTGGAAGGGCTACCCAAGCTGGCTGTTTTGGAACCGGACACCTTGGCGGTCCTGGATGATTTCATGGCAGAGACCGACGCTCGAGTCACCCAAGTCTTCACCAAAGGCACCCATCATCGTCGTCTCAGCATCGTGTTCACTGTGCAGAATCATCGAAAAATCCGTTTAAATGCACACTACCTGCTGGAGTTCAAAAAAACGAGAGATACCACTCCACTGCTGCACCTGGCCGGACAGATGTACCCCGGACGCACGCGGTTTGCATTGGAAGCCTTTAAAGATACGACAACCCCTCAGCACGGGTATATGCTCTTTGACCTGAAGCAAACCACCCCCGATCACCTTCGACTACGGAATGGTACTTATCCCGGGGAGATCCACCACGTGTACGTGCAAAAATAATGTAAACACACCCACAGTGGCTCTCCCAGCTGAGGTGTGTGTTTGATGACCCCCAGCTGAGGTGTGTGTTTGATGATGAGGATAATAAAAGAACTAATACAACATCATGGTTGACTTTGTCTCTGAAGTGAAATAATATTCTGCAGGTAGCCCACAAAGGATAAAGAGCGCAGGGTTGTGGGTGCAAGCGTAAGTTGAACAGGATTAAGGAGAAACTCGAGAAAGACTCCGTGTATTGAAGACCGCTCCACCCGAGTTGGTTCGGACTATTATACGCGGCGCGGACCCTGACCTTGTGCGATATCTGTGTAAAATCGGGCAGAACGTCTTGAAAGGCAACGTGCCACTGATTCCGGCTCAAAAGACCAAGTTGGCCAAGAATAAGAGAGGTCTCCAAACCCTGCTCCAGAAGCGAGTCCCAACAAGCACAAGAAGAAAAAGATCTTACAGAAAGGCGGCTTTCTCGGTGCGATCTTAGCACCGCTGGCCGCTTCCGTGTTGGGCCAATATTGGGCGGAATCTTCGGTAGACAATGAACCACTCGAAAAAAATTGCCCTCATCGAACCACGCTTTCTTCGAAGCCTCCAACTTACGCCACCTAACATGGATACAGGCCCGATTACCACCGTGCTGGAGAATGACCCACGGATACGCACTATCTTCCAAGGGATGTTCGCCCGAGATGTTCCCGTTAGACCGTATGTATCCTGCCGCATACGTCCTCGACACGGACCCGATGTATCGTCTCAGTCAACATTGGGTGGCCGTGTATTTTGATCCGTGCGGTTTGCCACCTCTTCATCCCGATTTAACAGCCTTCATGGACGAAGACACAGATACGTGGTGTTGGAACAGTCAAGTGTTGTGTAACGTGTACGAGCAGGACCAGTCGTAGTGTTTAGAAGAAAACGAATCAATAACCGGGATTGCCCACTGGCATTCTGGCCGTCACCGTCGTTAACCCCTTCACTAGTGGAGATCCGGGGCTCGAAGAGATGATCACAACCCTACAAGGATGACTGACGCTGATGTAAGGGTCTATTATGGTATATTCTGCACAAATAGTATACACGGTTACAAATAATAGCGTAGAACCGCGTGGCTCAGACAGAATGTCTAAGGAGATGTAACGTTATGATATTTACATATATGTACAGACACTAGGAGAGTGTATGCAAATAAACTTGATGTATATATACACGTGATATGAGAGGATGTGTGCACACAAGTTAACGGATACGTACACTTGGTGTGTGCATATAAGGTTCACGGATACGTACACCTGGTGTGTGCATATAAGGTTCACGGATACGTGCCCCTGAGAGAGTGTGTGCATATAAAGTTAACGTATCCCTGGTGTATATGTGGATAATAGGAGAGAATGTGTGCAGTTTAAGCTTGATGTTATATGGCAATAATATATATATGAGAGTGTATGCATATAACTTTATAGTTAATATAGTGCTTTAATGCGCGATAAGGGCGGCCTGGCTGCTGGCCCTTCTCTTCTGGGGATAAGGGCGGCCTGGCTGCTGGCCCTTCTCTTCCGTCGTTGGAACGTTATGGATATAACGCTCTCTCCAGGGATGGCACCCAGTCGTTGGAACGTTAAGGATATAACGCTCTCTCCAGATAAGACACCAAGTCGCTGAAACGTCACGGCCCGTTGGAACGTTACGGCGGTAACGCTCTCTCCAGAGACGATCCCCAGTCGTTGGAACGTCACGGCGGTGACGCTCTCTCCAGAGACGTGGCAACTCGGCGTGTACTTCACCCCCAGTCGTCGGAGCTTGACCGTAACTTGTCAGCTCACCAGTCTGCTTCCCGCACAGGTAAGTATAGCCCGGCGTCTCAACCCTTACGGCTGCTGCGACCCGTCTATAGCCCCGGCCTGTGACTACACACTTCACGACGATCTCTCCGGTAAGTATCACGCCCACTTCCGTGACCGTCAGGACAATTACATGGGTATATAATGTGCTATTACTATTTCATCTGGTACCGATGAAACATCGTACGGTCTGTAAACTGCCGTTGTCGTCTGTACCCTGGGCTTGACCGTTCAGTCTGTAAGCCTGGTTACCACTTTTACATCGGTAAAAGTGAGCCCACCTGCACCGTGCCTTTATGCGTGATAAATACGCATATCCTCCCTGTGGGATCTGTGGTCTGTGGCTTTCTTGACTGTATAATCTGTGCTCTGTGTTTCTTTATTTAACGTGTGACAAATACACGTCTCCTTCTTGTAAGATCTGTGTTCTGTAGATGTCTGTATTGAACGTGTGATAAATACACGTCTCCTTCTTGTAGAATCTGTGTTCTGTAAGTTTCCTTGCGGTATAATTTGTGAGCTGTATGTCTGGACTTGTACTGTACTGTTTATAATCTGTGTGTCTTTATTTGCTTGTATGTGTGATAAATACACATATTCCTCTTGATGGAATCTGTGTTCGGTATCTTTCTTGTGTGCTCTGTGTGCTGTATCTTTCTCGACGGTAGAATGGAGATCGGTCTGGCTGGACTGGTACTGTACTGTTTGTGATCTGTGCGTCTTTATCTGCTCGTATGTGTGATAAAGACACATGTCCTTCCCGTTGAATCTGTAAGCTGCATCTGTAACTTGTCTATGGCCAGCTATACGCCGTCTGTGCAACTGTTTGTGGCCTTTCCTGCTCCCAAAGCGCCCGGCCCAGTTTATCGATGTTTCCCGACGAAAATGGCTCGCCCGCCGTGTCTTGTCTCGCCCCGCCGGCTGTAATACTGCGACCGTTTGCGTCCCGTAAAGCGTTGCCCGGCTGTCGGCGACGAATAAACAGACTCCACCATACGTTGTAGGATTATGGCAGGGGGAAACTTGGTTGATGTAGCTCTGTATTTAGTGCAGTTGTATACTTCTGGGGAGGGAGGGAATCTCCTGACTATGGTCATATACCGCTACACGGTCAAGAAGATCAACAAATATTGTGGCTTAAGTCCCAGTGCAGCGAGATAGCACAGCAATATTGTCGAAATTATCAACCTACTGGTATAGACACTAAAAGCCCTATTTTATACTGAAGTTAGACCATGCAAGTTGCCTAAATGTGCTACAGGCAAACGCATGTCTCATTACAGTATTATAGAATACCCCCAACTACATGTACATACAACACGCCAGTCGGACGTGTTCCCTAAACTATAGTATAACCACAAACACGTTTCCACACCGAAAATGCGAGCCGGCAAATTCTCATTGGATTGGCGTGTTTTCACAGGTTACACTAACTACAGGATTTATAACCTTTTAGATTCCCAGGCCAAAACAACTGCCTTTGCCGCCAACCGTAAATTATGCCAAAAATCAATAAGTTACAGGCTGTACCTGGACGTGTTTCTCCAGCCCTCTATTTCTGGTCTGTCCTCGATCGGAATGTCAGCTCAAGTTTTTATAGGGGGTGCACTCTCCACCCCCAAAAAGTCCTCACAGGAGGCTTCCTCACGAACGGAGACGTTTCGACCGAACCGAAACCGAACCGAAGATCGTCTTCCACAGCGAAATTACAGTTCATAGTTCATAAATGAGCATGCCGCCCCAATCTATAATTTGTAGAGAAAATTCCACGTAAAGGGCAACTCCTATCTCGTTTTGGTAAGCGAGAAATACGGGGGAATGCATTTCTGATATCTGCCTTGCTCGACGCTGACGACATGGGTCAAGGTCGTTCTTCCACATTCCAACGTAGCACACGGCTCCTGATTCAAACTGTTCTCTACGCAAACGGTTAACCGTTACACTTGCAAGGCCTGAGTAGCAGCGTGTGCGGCCTGTACAGCTTGTTTTACCTCTACCACCGTTGCCTGGGAAGAACGCTACCCACCACCGTACAAATGTTTGACGAGTATCCTCAATCTACCGATCGAGATGTACTGGTGTACGACTGGGCTGCAGATCATTTCAATGTACAAACCCGTTCTGGGCTGAAGTTCTAAACAGTTTAATGTACAAGCTCCGTTGTAGGCTTTAGTTTTCACGTGGTTGTTCTCACCTTGTTGTTGTTTTTTATTGTTGTTCTTGAACGAGAAACAAAGGAGATCTCACCCAAAACCCTGTCTTGTGTGTTTTCTGTACAATATGTTACGAGCATAAACAAGTGACCATCAATGGCGGGTTGTAATTTTAACCAAACTGGAAAAGGCCAGTCAATGAGTCGGCTGAGAAAGTAACCAACCAGTGAACTAGGATAGCACCAAATGTAACCAATCAATACCAAGAAAACAATCCAAAGCAAGAACACTGCAGTAAAACAGCCAATGAAATCAGCCCACAGACCAAGTACATGTTTTGGTTTTGGTTAAGCGCGGGCATTCCAGCGCAAACTTTTGACGAGGAAGGACTATGGCAAGGTACAAGAGCAACAGGTGAAGTGAAAACTATAGAGTTCAAGTTGCGGTTAAAGACTAGGAAAGTAACCTACAGTATGCAGAAATTCGATGAAAAGTGAAAGTATTGGTCAGGCATTGTGAGTTGAGTATGTAACATACACATTTTAGTATTTATGGTTTATACAGGCAGGTGTGTCTGTATACTCTGCTCTATCCTTTCTCCATTACTATGTTTTTCACTGTGATTATAGTTATGATGGAATTTTAGGTGATACGATCACTCCCGGAGTACCTGCTGTTTTAGGACTAAATTATATTACAGGAAACTTTCTTTGCTGATATTATGACTGTACTTCAATACTGAAAAGTCAGAGCTCAGAATTTGAGTAGTTTTGCTCGTGTACATTTCCATTTTAAAGTTGGTCTTTTAAGGGGTGGCCTGTAAGTGATCGTACTACTTGAAATCCAACCATGCAACCAAGATTGCATAATACATTGTACTTGTATTATTTTTGCTCTTAACAAAGGGATATCTTAGTACCATATCATGTTTTCATGCCTCCACATTCAATGTATACATTATTGCCACCTTCTTAGCAGTGTATGCTCCGCTATGACTATGTATGGACAACAATAAAAAAAAATTAAAAAAAAAAGGAAGACGACGAGAATGTCCAAGGCGGGTATCCGACCTTCGATGCAATGACCAGAGGTGATGTTAATAGAAACCCGAGTTGGAGCAACACGGATTATGGGCAAGTATAACCCCGAAAGAGTGAGGACCGCCTACCTGGACTGCGGGAGAGAGACCAGACCACCACCCTCCTGAGTACCGGTACTACCTGGCAACCTGGCAGTACGTCAGTCCCTGCCTCCGATGGATCCTCACTACACAGTGATCTTGGTGCAATTCCCCTGTCTCTGGTTCGCGGTACATGTAGACAAAAGGAGGGTAAGCTGGCGATATTGTCGAGGTCCATGTTTGTTGACGTGCATTACGGGAGATTATAATTGGAGTAACTGAAGGACATATACAGTCGTATTCAGGGGCAGATAACTCTCACTGAGCCTAAACACCAGGCTGCGAGCCCTGAACCTCAGTGTACCAGAAAGCTAGACCAGTGCCAGTGGGACCAACAAAGGTTTTCGTGTCGTGAAGAACCAGAGGCGCTCCTACACCCAGCAGCGAGATGCCTTCACCTTCTTCTACCCCAAGCGCAAAGTTCTCCCAGATGGTGTTTAACGTATCTGGATATTTAGTGTGATGATACCATCAAAAATGCTAAATTAAAGTTGAAGTTACACTGCAGATATTCCACTGGAAATAAGGGAAATAACTGTTGCATATATGTGTCCTCTGTTATAAAATAAAATCAGTTTTTTCCTACAACAATATGATTTGTTTCTTTTGTATACCGTAGTATACCTCTTTTCTGATTTGCATATTACCTTTGCGACGTCACATAAAGGGCCCCGTGGACGTCTCTTGGCCCTTTGAAAGAGCTAATTCGGTCGCATTCACCTTGGAAATTTGCATGACCTTTGTGCCGTCACACAAGCAGCACGTAGGCAAAACCGATTCATAGAGAATTACGTGCGATATATATCGCACACGCTGGTTGACCCCTCGTATATATGGCCAGGTTTTCTTGATCCGCTGCAAGTAAAATGGGATCTTGAGTTCAGTTGACCTGAAAAATATTGCATATGACCCCTGTGGCGTAAAGAGCAAATTCCCGCTACTTGACATTTGTCCTCTGAGTGCACTTTGTGACGTCACTTCCTGTTCCGGTCACGTAACGGGAAGTGACCTTTGACCCCTGCACACGCGATACATATCGCACACTCTGGTTGAGCCCTCGTGTATATGACCCCTTGTGTATATGGCCAGGTTTCCTTGATCTACTGCAAGTAAAATGGGAAATTGAGACCCGTAGACCTCAAAAAATTTCCGGTTCCGGTCACGTGACCGGAAGTGACCTTTTACCCCTGCGCACCATTATTAATATCCGGTATTGTGCGCACGTGTTGGGGCAGATATGGTTGGAATCTTCAATCACCGTACCCCGTACCCTCCGCCATCAGTACGTGGAACACACTTGATCACGAGATGCGTCAGATCTTACAATTTCGAGTTCCGAAAGGGCACTTAGATACGCCTCTTAACCCATTGAAAGAGATAATTGGGTCACATTGACCATGGAAATTTGCACATGACTTTTTTGTAACGTCACACAAGGGACCAATCGATCTAAAAAAAACTTGGATATGACCTCTGTGACGCAAATACCCGCTACTTGAGCTACTTTGTGACGTCACTTCCGGTTCCGGTCACGTGATCGGAAATGACCTTTGACCTCTGCGCACCATTATTAATATCCGGTATTGTGCGCATGCGCAGGGGTAAAAGGTCACAACCGTTCACGTGACCGGAACTGAGGTTACACAAGTAGCTCAAGTAGCCGGAATTTTGCTCTTTCTATACTACTCGGGTGTAAAACGGAAATGGATCCGACTCGTGGGACCTCGGATGTAAAAAAGAATAGGACTCTACCCTACCCGGATGTAAAACGGAATAGGACCCAAACTTCGTGATATGACTGAAATCGTTAAATCATATTCACTCACTCCACTACTTCAGCCATAAAAAAAAACACTGAATGCGGGACGTGTGATATACTTACGATGGAAATCCCAGCTGTGAACAGACAACTTTTGCCTCGTGAATGTTGGGTGATCGCCAGGACGACGTTAGACATACTGTTCCCCATGCGCCATGAATTTTAATTTCCACTCTCCCCGAGAATTCGTCTCGACCGTCTAGGAGACGTAAGGCGAAGTTGTCGGACGGTGACCCTTCTGGAAGGGAGAGATAACTTCAATTGAATCCTGGAAGATACAGGGGCGTAGGAAGGTCTTTACTATTTTACTATCCCGGGGGCATTACCACACGGAAAGTTCTGAAATTTTAAGCTTCAGTCCCCGCAATCTAGCGCATTATGAGCACTTGTTTGAGGTAATTTCCCCCACCATAACTTGGCGTTTCAACACTTCCAAAAAGCAGACCCACAAAATGCCTGGCGATAAGAGTATTTTTTATTCCTCTAGTGTTCATGTCAAAAAAGTGGGGGGGGGGGGGGGGAGGGAGGATGTTGTGGGGGAGGGGCGGATATTTGCTCGAATACACTGGGCATCGGAGCTTACAGTTAGAAATGAAACAGACTTTGGACTACATAATTGTGCTAGATATTTCAAAAAGGAGATATTAACCAAATGAAACATTATTGAGAGAACAAAGAAGAACCTGTCTGTTCACGGACCAGTGACTTCAGCTGATCATCCACTGGATTGTCTAATTTCACTTTTCCGTCTTTTAACTCCTTTTTTAAATACTGGGAAAATGTGGTACAAAAATGTATACAATAGAACATATGCGTACAATTATGCCAGCTATCACCAGTACAAAATAGTCTCCCGGGTTAAAACATACGGGTGAGAGAGGTTTTTTGGGCGGGAGCTAATTTGGACACTTCCAGCTGTTCCACGCGCAGCGTTCATGGGTATGGACAATTTTACACATGTTTGAAAAGAATGTTGAAACACTTCAGCCCTCAAAATTTCACCCATCAGACAAAATTTTTTCCGTAAAAAATCAAATACTTTTCTCCTCCACTTTTAGAGGGGAATTAAATTTTCTGAGCGCACATATGCACCAAATGTATTTAAAATTCTTTGCATTCATAAAGGATATACCTCTCTTCAATTCTTTGTATCAATTTTGGTCAAAGGTCACTTCCGGTCACGTGACGGCCCAGCAGGAGTGATCTGCCCGTAAAGAAGACCGTACGTTGCAGTTATTTCAATGTTAAACCTAATGCGGAACCCACGCATGGACATTTGCGGTTTGGGGTGTGGCCCCCTGTTTTATTTGTCTGGCGATGTCGAACACGATGAAAAGTTACCGTGCGCATGCGAACTGGGCAAGTCAAGCTGGAGTAGACATTTTGGGGTCGAGATGGACCAATAGTGGTCCGATTTAGTTGTGTGAGGTATCAGTCGTGGAAGGCCATCCGACTGGATCAGTATGGCATGGAAGTTACGTAATGGCGCGCTTGCGCAGACAAGGAAATCCTGGAATGGACGTTTGGGGGCCTGGGTGGGCCAATATTCGCCCGATTGTGCTGTGGGAGATATCAAAGTGAAACTATCGTGGAGGAGCATCCAACAGAACGGGTGTGGAGTGAAAGTAAGGCTATGGCGCGCATGCGCAGGCAGGTAATTGTGGGAAAATGGCATTGGAATGGAGGTTTTGGGGTCGAGGTGAACCATTATTGGTCGGATTGGGTCGTGCGGGGTGACCATGTGAAGCGTCCTTCGAGGACGATCGAGTCATGGATGGGTGGAAGTTTTCTCCGAAATAAGAGATCCGGAAACACGGACTTTAGCGCCTTTAACGCCTTAGTGCCTTGTCATAACGCCTTAGAGCCGTATTCTAACGCTTTAACGCCTTATGCTAATGCCTTAACGCCCTAGCATAGCAGTTTTTACCTTTTGTGCTTTTTGTACAATGCTATTTTAACATACTAATGCGCCGACAAGGTGTATGTATCAATCCATTCACACCACGGAATGGTGGCCACCAATGGTGTCATCGCTCTACGCCAGGCCATGTTCGGTATGGCTATTTGTGTGTGCGTGGGTATGTGTGGATGGGTGGGTTTGATTGGTGGTGGTGTGTGTGGTGTGAGTGTGTGGTGTGTGGCTGTGGTAGTGGTGTGTGCATGGTGGTGGTGGTTGTTTGTGGCGGTGGTGGTGTGGTGGTTTGTGATGGCGGTGGTGATGGTGATGGCGTTCCTGAGCGCCCGTCTTAACACCCAGTACAGTTGCAACCAAATCTCAAGCACATACTTTCCAACTTTCCATACTATGGAGAGCCCAGGGACGGGCCACCACCCTCGCCGGCCAAGGCTCTACGCCGCAAACCCCCATTTAGAGGGGTCTCGCGTTGTGGTATACCGTTGCAAACAACGCGTTAACCATGAGATCTCAGAACCAATGTATCTGGCTAACCGTCGGGTCTCCAAACCTCTGTCGTAAGCGGTGTGTTTACGAGCACTGCAAACAGCAATGTGCGCCCTGCCGTATTTGTGGCTTCGGTACGCAGTCCGAGGCTGTGTTCTGCAAAAGGCTGCGGAGCCGAACGTGTCAAGCACAAGCTCGTCTATAAGGAGGTGAGAGCACGTGAGATCTTCGCCAATGTTATGCACGAGCTCAAGGAACGGGCTCTCTGAATAGAAGATATCCTCGTTTTACAAGGGGTCAAAATCTTCATTTATAGATACCTACGCTGGCATATATTGCTTATACCCATCAGATGAAGACAGTCAAAGAAATTCGCGCATTAGCAAAGCAATATGGTTTGCCTTCGAAGGGAAACAAAACCGGCCTCATTAGGGCGATCGCCGAGGCCCTCAACGCCGAGTTTCTGAAGACCAGTCGATCGGGCGCTAAAAGCGGGTAGGATTCCCGCCCTTCGAGGTGATGCGGAAGATTTCCGTAAGAAAGGAGAGCGCACCCGTGAGCTGCGGCAACTCAACGACGAGGTCACGGCCTCGCTTCAGAGCCAGAGCCTATGCGCAGCGGGAGCAAAAGAATCCTACCGAGCGGCTCCCGCACCTGCGGGGAATAAATGAAAAACTGCGGCCAATTGCGGAAAGACTTGCACGGCCACACCACTGGGGGGAGTGACCCAAGTTTCTAGCCCGTCGGATCGCCCGGGAAGGTCCTGAGATTCTTCCAAAAATGCCAGCCCGCGAAGGGCAATTTATCGACCTTAATGACCATATCGACCATACTTAATGACGCCAAAGGCGAATTCGAAGTCGACGACGCCGCCGCGGTCTTCCCTACATGGAAGGTTGAAGAGCCGCTGGACATTGACGTTTATATTACCGATGGCATCGAAGCCAAGCCTCAGGGCCCTTCCAGGGGATGAATATGTCCTGGGGATAAAGTTCCTGCGTGAGCGCAGACATGAGGGGGACTGGGTCGTGGAAGACAAATTCGACCCAGTGCGGACTGAGAGAAAGAACGGACAGGATGTGGTGGAGATCACCCGAGTCACTGCGGCCGGTGTTCTGACCGGCATCGACAGGGTCTACTACCAGAATGCCTACCCTGTCACTGCAGTCGTTTACGGCCTCTACCCTCTCAGAGAGCCAGACCCTGGCAATTTGGCCCCGATGAGAGATGGTGACTTCAGCTACGTTGCCCAAAGAGTGGTGGAGCATTTCGAAGGTGCTCTCAGGGGTCAGGACCTTACCCCCACGAGAAGGCAGAAAATACAGCAGTGGGATGAGAAGGTCAATGAAAGAGGCGCCACGATCGAGGACGTTGCGGGGTTTGAGAAGGTCCTCAAGCGTGCAATTATCCTGCGGGACATTGCCGGCGAGGACGTCTACAACAGTGGCAAATATGGTGGAGGTGGAGATGGTTACCATCGACCCATAGAACTTATCTGCCACAAAGGCCACGCCTGGTCCAGAGACGACGGGGCGACGTCTGGAAAGCAATTCGAGAGACCAATCCGGATGAACCGCTAGTTGTCTGGCTTCTCTGCGGTGGAGATAAACGGCTCAATGTGGATCATTTCGTGCTTCAGGACGGCGGCACTTTCAGGACACAGGACGCTCATCAATCTCTCCAGGACGCATGTAGAGCCTTGGGAGACGACGCCCTGGTCGACCGGGCCTTCGGCGTGAACCACGCAACCAGCATTATGGCAAAAGAGCACAACGACTGGAAACCGATCCCGGCCGGCCTCCTTGATGACATCGAGAAGGCCTGCGTAGAACATGGTCACGGTGGCCTCTGGAACTCTATGGACTACGACACGAGTGACATCGTTAGCATCGACATGAAGGCCTGCTACCAGACCAGCTTCCAGGGGGAAGGCAAGGCCAAGCCGTATTTCGAGCGGAGTGGGCACCTCACCTACCATATGATCAGGGGGTTCAC
This sequence comes from Hanleya hanleyi, assembly GCA_036873755.1. NCBI lineage: Eukaryota > Metazoa > Mollusca > Polyplacophora > Lepidopleurida > Hanleyidae > Hanleya > Hanleya hanleyi. Next base: position 32,115 of record JAVTVY010004565.1, read on the forward strand.
CCCGTCATCCCCGCCTGGATCGGAAAGCATTTCGAAGAGCGGGGCTGGGCCTCAACTTCCCTGCTTGCCTTCCTCATAGAGCCCGATCTCCTTACCCATCTTAAAGTGTGCCTCGAGACGTTCTTGGACTGGCTAGAGCATTTAAAAAGCAAACTGATGTCAGGCTTCCAGAGGGCCGCGACCAGGGCTGCAGCATCATCGTGAAGTTCACACAGGGTATCAAGGCCGATGGCAAAAGACTAACCCGGGGGCTTGTGACCGACCAGGGAGAGCTGGACTTCCTCGTGAGAGACACCCCCAAAGCGACACCCTGGTTGGCGCACTTCCAATGTGCCCATCAGGCCACATACTAACATATTACAACGGCTCGCAGCCCCAGTACACACACCTGAGGGCCAGCATGCTTGCCTATGCCCATATAAACCTCCTCGCCATGCTACACCGTTTCAAAGCCGAGGAGGCTGTCCAATTGGCCACCGTCAGCTTAGACCGCGCTGCACAAGTTTGGGGGTGTCGGGGCTTACGTGGCCCCTAGACTCTGTGACTGCTGTGCGGAATGATGTATCCACTGCCTGTTGGGGAAAGAGTATCTTCCACAAGTAGGCCCGGCCCAGTGGCGCGACAAAGGTGAACGGCTGTACATGCCTCATGGACACGCCGCCTACCTCCCCAAGCCTGGATATTGGCATCATCAAAAAGACATTCCAGTCTCCACGGTCCCCAACTACGACGACTCTCTAACCCAACACCTGCTTTCCTATCTCAATGGCGGGGCGGGAGTAGGAAGACAACCAGAGCTCTTCCGTGTTCGAGACCCTGTGGTGTTCACCCCGACCAACTGCCTCGCGAAGGAGATGAGGGGCAGAGGCGTCAAAGCCCAGACCTACCACAGCTTCTTCCGGTGGAGCGCCAGAATGACTGGACGCCCGACCGCATGGGCCAAAAGTTCATCCCACATGTCATCATCTGGGACGAGGTCTCCACTGTGCCCAGGCATATGCTCGAGACGTTCTTGGACTGGCTAGAGCAGCGTGAGGTTCAGGTTATCTGCTGCCATGTTCAAGCCCAGCCTTCACCAATTGCTGGAGAGATGTCCCATGACTGGCTGCGACAATAGACAGAGTACTACGAAGAGATCGAAGCAAACCATAGGGCGAAAAACGAAGTCCTCAAAGCCCTAAAAAAGAGCATCCGCCTCAAGACTGACAAGGTCCGGTGACAGGAGATGCGAAAGGCTCTCCCCTGCTGCATAGGGCGGGACAGGTTTGTGAAGCAGAAGAGACCCAAGGACCTTATCCTAACAAGCCGCCAGAAGGTCCGAGACCGAGCGCAGGAGCTGCTGCTCGAGAGACAAAAGGAAAAATTCCCAAGCACTCCGGTGCCGTTACTGTACCACCCCACAGACAGCAGAAAACAGAACATTATGGTCACTATACCCGGTACAGCCCGAAAGAAGAGCTCGTCCTCAATGACATCGAATATGTCACCAGGAGGCTGCGGAAGGGCCTATCAAATCTGATGACTGGCGCCTCGGCTATTCACTCAATGTACGTTCTTCCCAGGATCTCACCATTTATGACCCACAGAAGGTCTGGATGATCGACGACTATCTCCAGTGGTCCAACCTCGTATGCTTGGTAGTGTCCCGTGTGGAGTATATGCACCAGCTAGAACGGGTAACCTGTGCACCAGTAGAGGGGACTGAGGCCAGGCAACCCACAGAGCAGGACATTAGGAAGGCCGTCCAGAAGAAGCTCGCGTCCTACAAGCCCCAGGACCAAGCTAAAAACCTAGAAGATTTCAATCTCAAGGTGGACTACGTCCTGCAGCTCAAAGAGAGCCAGAAGAATCGCTGCGGTGCGTATAATATCGCAATGTTCTGGGACACGCAGCAGTTCAGTGTAGACAGGTTGGATAACAGCAAGGGGCACTGCAAGGGCGGTGTGCGCATCTGTTGCCAAAAGTGCAACCGAAAACAAGCACACCATCCGGTGGCAGCTGAGTATCAGGAGGCAACACAAGGAGCTCTTCGCGGACAAATCCACGAGCAGGCCCATCTTGCAGATAATAAAGGACAGGAGCATCTGGCTTTGTGACTGAACCTCCAAGCCGATAGAGTGACCACACAGGGTCGGTCGCGCGACGGCGACCACCCTCTAGCTCGTCCGGCTGGCAAAGGTAGCGCACGCCCACAGCAGAGGGGAGCTTTTGCTCTTTGAGTCGAACAGGAAGGGACGCGACTAAAGCGGGCTTTTGTGCCATAGTATTTGCCTTGATCGTGTCAAAGGGCGTTTTACCGCTTATGCCGGTGCTAGGGGCCGTGTGGTCATATCATCAAAGTTGCCACATTCTTGGTATGTGCTTTAGAATAGGTTTACCAGAAGACTATTCTGTGAAGTCATGTGACACAGTCAGTATGTCGGCACCTCTTCCCACTTCCCTTATATGTGTTGTAACCTCCTTGTTTAGAGCTGATACCACAGCGGGCAGCGCAGCCACCCACTCACTTGACCTCTCACCCCGGCCGAAGGCCTGTAATCTCATCTCCTATGCGTATTGGTGCCCAAAGAGACGATCGGCCAGGGCGCGGTTGAATCGTTCCATGATGCCCTGACCTCGGCGAGCTCCTCTTTTGCCACGTCTTACTGACACGCCGTGCTTAACCAGCAGCTGACTCGCCGAGCCCATGAACTCGCGCCCTGGGCCAACTTGCAACAACTTTGGCCATCTCAGAGGTCCGCGTTCGTAAATGCGAGAGAGCGCGGATGCAATCTCCAGAGACTCCTTCGATGTAACAGGCTCAGCCGCTTTGTAACGGCTGGCAACGTCGACCACGGTCAGGGCGTACTTGAACGTCTTACGCCGCACCTTATCATGTGGGAGAAACAAGAGATCAGCCTTGGGAACCTCGTTAGGCGTAGAGGCATCAAACCTCGGCCTCGGAATGCGCCGTGGGGCAGGAAGGTATATCTGCCACATAGCCTGCATCTTCAGCCACGCCTTGGTCTCTTCCTCGGAGCCCGTCCGCGCCTTTGTGGATGTAGCGTGTGCGAGCCTCTTGATTGCAGCGATACCACGACAGTAACCCTGCGCGCTGTAGTAGCTCTTAGACAACTTCGCCTCAATCCGAGCACTTCGTGCCGGCAGTTTTGGTCAACGGTAGAGACGTTTAAATGCCGGCTCTGCCCCGAGCGTGCCAGCTAGCATGCTGCTTGTCAGCTGCGGAGCGCGCGTTCGGAACGACTCGAAAAACGCTCCCCGCCAGCTCTTCGTGTGGCTACTTCAATATATCCGCGGGGAGGATTCCTTGCTTAGTCAGCATGTCTTTCGTGGCTATGGCCAGGCCGATGGCAGCAATTACCATCCCTACGTATAGCCGATGAAGTCTAACTTGGGGGCAGGGCCTTTCCAAACTATTTTGCCTGGACGGGCATAACCCATCGCTAAGCCGCTACTTACAGCGGCATAGTAGGCCATGTTGGGCAGCATTTTATCATCGATTGACGACATGGTTCTTTCTGCATATGTTGCGGGTGAGCCTTGGCTTTAATTTGATCGTCGTTGTGTCGAAGACTCTAGTCTAAGCCGCGTTCTCACTGATGTATTCCAGAAGCTTGAAAACCTCCTGGAGAGCAGCATCTGTTAACGGGAATTGCTCGTTAAATGGTGGGCTCCCAAATCCTCGTGCCCATGCAGATCTTTCGATTATATTTTGGATTAACGGCCCTGCACTAGCTGAGAGTGTTGCTGGTCTGCGCCAGAGCTCCAAAGGCCGGTTGGCTACTTTATCCAACTCTCGCAGCCCAGGGTCTGGACGTTTTTCACGTTTCGCCATTGTGGCAGCACCATGCATTGCTGACCAAAGTTCTTCAGGTAGACTCATAGTCGCGCGGTAGCACTTCGTGCGACTGACTGCTTGCAATTCCAGCAACCCGATGAGCCTCCAACTTGCCCTTGCAGTCACTACGTCTAATTCGATGAGTCGTGGCAATTCCGATATCTAATTCTAAATATACCAATTTGGCGAAAAAGGCCGGACTACTAAGGATGTGCCTGCGACGTTGTAGTGGTTCCCACGGAGCATAGCTTACGACAGAGGCTGTGCATGCGGTCTTTAATAATCCGCCTGTAGAAAGCAGTGTATCGTGACTCTATTTCGAATGCCCTGTCAAACTGTTTCCTTGCTTCCTCCCTGTCTTGCTTCAGAAGTTTGTTTTTTTCTTCCTGGCTAATATGGGAAGCTTTCAACGATTTAGTCCTGATTACAACGCCTATAAGGAAAGTGGAAAGAAGTGCCGACATACTGACAGAGCCACATGACTTCACAGTATAGTCTTCTGGTTAACGTATTATAAAGCACATACCAAGAATCTAACGATTCGTGATATGTGTTGTATGTCAGATACGCTTTTGTTGTACCTGTTCATCTGTCAACATGTATGACATGACCACACGACCCCTAGCACCGGCATAAGCGGTATTAGATACAAATCTAGAGAGCTATGATGGAAATGCCCTCGTATATTGGTGATTGGTGAGCTGTGTCGCTGTGACAACTCGTACACTGGGATTGGTGAGCTGTATCGTCATCAGATGAAAATGACGGCATTTAACACAATAGTCTGTAAGGCCCGATGTCGACCCAGCATCAACTTCCCACAATGCCAACATATATCAAAGAACAAAAGATATGTAGGGCGGGCCTCAGGAACGAAACGTCCACCAGTAGAACCTCGCCATATAAAGGTAAAAATTACAACACATATAAGGGAAGCGGGAAGAGGTGCCGACATGCTAACAGAGCCACATGACTTCACAGTATAGTCTTCTGGTTAACCTATTCTAATGCACATACCAAGAATCTAACGATTCGTGATATGTGTTATATCTCAGGTACGCTTTTATTGTACCTGTTCAAGTGGGAACTTGGATGACATGACCACACGGCCCCTAGCACCAGCCTAAGCGTTATTAGATACAAATCTAGAGAACTATGATGGAAATGCTCTGACAACTCGCATATTGGTGATTGATGAGCTGTGCCGCTCTGACAACTCGTACACTGGGATTGGTGAGCTGTATCGTCGTCAGATGAAAATGACGGCATTTAACACAATATAATAGTCTGTAAGGCCCGATGTCGACTCAGCATCAACTTCCCACAATGCCAACATACATCGAAGACCAAAAGGTCTATACAGGGCGCGGGCCTCGGGGACGAAACGTCAACCAGCAGAATCTCGCCATATACAGGTAAAAATTACAACGCATAAAAGGGAAGTGGGAAGAGGTGCCGACATACTGAGAGCCACATGATTTCACAGTATAGTCTTCTGGTTAAGGTATTCTAATGTACATACCAAGAATCTAACGATTCGTGATATGTGTTGTATCTCAGGTACGCTTTTATTGTACCTGTTCACGTGGCAACTTGGATGACATGACCGCAAGGCCCCTATCACCGGCATAAGCGGTATTAGATACAAATCTAGAGAGCTATGATGGCGTTTTTCATCGCATCATATTTAGATTTCTCCTCTAGGATGTGACGGAACTCGCTATCAGAAATCTTGTTATCCACAAGTGCTTGCGAGATAACATCTGCGATGGAATTCAATTTTGAAGACGATAGGACGCGAATTTCATCGTGTTTTTTAGCTGTTATGGCCAGGCGTCGAGATATAAACTTGCAAGCTATTCCAGCCAAACCACTTGAAAGAGCCGAGACTTCAAATGCTACAACAACGGGTGCGGCAATTATAGTCTACAAGAGGCCGACCCCAGTCGCGCCGAGACCCAAAGCCACTGTGGCAAGCGCAGAGTCAACGCCATCTACGGCATCCACCGCTTTGCGGTATTTTTTGTACAAGCTAGACCGTGAATCACGATCTTGGGCGAGTTCATGCTGTATATCACAGATGTGCTTTAGCCTGTAGTCATGCGCAGATTTAGCCTCGTCCAATGTTGGATATAGTCCCATTATACACTGATTTCGAGTAAATTTATATACTGTTGTCAGTAGTCTCTAACTCAAGGTTATCCAAGGGCCGCTTAATCACCTTAAGACTTCTTAAGCTGACGCGTTCAGCTAGGAATATTTTGTTCGCGGTCACAAGGTTCCCTACTCGTGTATTTACGCCCTCTAACGACACAGGCACGACAGGCTTTTTATTTGAGCTAAGAGCAATGTAAATCCGCAACAATTGATCAGCGTGCTCTGATGTTCTGGTAGTATGTCCACGAAACTGTCGTGCGCGGGAGCAGGCGGTAACAGTATTGCAGCAAAGATGGTTGAGTCTGGAGGAAGAGTGGTCAGGACGGGGAACGTCGTATTCATTACTAGAGCCCCTGGAGGATCAGGGCTTCTTATATAGAACTCCCCGTCCTGGAGGTGTATTTTGACGTTTTTTCAAACGAACCGTAGGACAGGAATGCCGTACCTCGATTTAAAACTGTTCTCACCCCCTCCCCCCGATTTTATCGATCTGAACTCCCGATTCGACTACAGCAAGGTCAATGAGCCAGCCCACTTTCGGTGAGAGTACATTGTCCGTTTTCTTTTTTCACGAGACTGTATTTCACGTGCGTCCGTGTCTTTAGTGTGCTAATATCTTCAAGGTCTTTGCAACTTACATCCGTGGTTCTTCCCGCCGTAGGCTTCTTTCGATGATATAAGCCGTTTTTGAACTGAAAGCCGTAGAGGCGGTCATTGTAACCTGCCTCGCCAAACCCCACGGTATCCACGAGATCGCTTCAGCCAAATCACTGCATCTGGGTCCTGCGGAGTCAACCATCGTTGTCATGAATGAATATCAAGAGTTACACTCATATAAGCGGACTTTGCAAGTGTATCTGATTTATCTAACAGGGAGAACGTTAGCTGCGGGATAGGACCAGATATTAGTGGCTTATAGTGTGGATTAAGGAAAGAAATTGTTTTTCCGCAGTTTATTCTCTCAACGGTCACAGGTATAGCTCTGAGAAGAGTGGAAGGGTAGGCCACGCAAGGGCACGCAGTGCTGGTGCCCGCTGTTGCAGCCGTCTCGACTGCCTTCACCACAAGATTGTGTGATGTGCTCACGTCACCCAGGTGAGCGAACACTTCTTTATGGGGTGCTAGTGTGGGGAAGGTGTCGCCCTGCATTAGTCAGGGTAATGTCAGGATTTGAGAACCCCATGACCTGCGCAAGGCCAAGCAGTTGTATGTTATTGTCGGTCGTCAACTTCAGTCGACCAGTGGCATGGTTTACCTCCAGGCCCGCCCAGTGTGGCTTGAAGACCTCTTTATTAAGGGAACAGACATTGTAATAACCGCTAGGGACAACCACAAGCTTTCCGTTGACAGAGAAGCTAGTTCCCGCTGGGACGTTCTCCTATAGTGGTAGAAAGTGAGCTCGAGCAGTGCTACTTTGTATTGTCCATTTTGGTTCTTGAGCGTATGCGTGAGGTCAATTGCCCGCCATTTTGAAAGTTGCTGAGTGTTACATACATAGCCGGTATCAAAGACGTACCATGGATAGATACGCCTTTAGCTTCAATATAAACGCCACCTACCAGGCGGGCGGGGTGTACACGGCAACAATCACTGTTGAACACAGTAGGTGGTGACTTTGCGGCAAAATTTCCTGGTGTATTTCTGAAAAACCGTCTGCCTAAAGTGAATAGCGGCCAGCTTGTTCAGCCGTGGCGCTCTAGTCCCTTGCAGTTTTGACAGAATCAGCTGAATTTCGCCGTGTGGTGCGCCACGACCGAATGTGGTGTGTCTGTGAGCAATCACCTAGCGGTTAATAGCCACACCCGGGCCCTCTACACCTTCCATGTCTACTTTCAGGTCAGGCGGATCCTGAAAAAAGATTCAGGCACAGCTCCCTAAGACGACGCCTGAGCGGCATTTAGCAATCCATTTGACCGTAGAGCATATGAGCGCAGAGTTTGGGGTGTCGCCGCACGCCGACTGGAGACTGAAACAGAGCGAAAACAAGGGCATAGGACCGATTTACTTCTATGCCACACACGCAGGCTACATGCGATTCCAAAACCGTACCCCCCAACCTGGCATTCATTTAGTTACCGAAAAACCGCTTTCACATTGACTACATTGCGTAGGGATCGGAGGCTGACAAGGCGTGGACAACTTTCGTGCTGGACAGATCGCAGGGCTTCACACATGCAGACGTCGAGCGTGTTAATGATCCCATTCGAACGTATGTATGGGACATTCTCGGCGCCCAGGCACACGAATTTTAGGATTGGGCACAGCATTTGACGCACGGAAGCAGTTTCTCGCCAAGTCGAGGATGCGGTCTCCTCTCCAGTTGACCTCTCATCAGCGAGCAAACGCTACCAAGACGCCTTGCAGTATGCAGGCTCCAAAGTTAACTATGTGTTCGGAATCGGTCTGTACATGGCCCCCAGTGACATGTTGCTCCGCATAGGTCCTATCGCCGGTTACAACAATAAGATCGTAGTTGCAACAGAAAATCAAAAACTCGCCGAGAACGCGGACGTTAACATAACTGTCGCTGCCCCAAACACAGAAGGAGATACGAGAGAAAAAGAAGTGGTTCCCACGGCGCGTGACAAGACCACGCCGCTGGTTCATGCTGTTCTCACCCAGCGCACCGCGCCGGCTCAATCCTCGCGACATGTCGCTGCCACCGCGGTCCCAGCAGCCGCTGACAAGCAGCGTGCGGAGCAGGGCCTGCGAACGGTCGCCGTCCCCAGTCAGAACGACGAAGAAAAGACCACGATCATCGTCGGTGTCATAGTAGCTGGGCTGGTGACTATTTGGCTATTTCGTTAGCCAGTCGCGAGTCACCACATAAAGCAGCCCCGT
>JAVTVY010004566.1:0-40883 GCA_036873755.1 Hanleya hanleyi
CTTGTATGGCATACTCTGATCCTACATTTATAGTCACTGTATCTGAAATTCACAGAGAAGAAAATTATCGTTACATTTTGCAACAATTGCTAGAAGTGGGGAGTGAATTCACCTGCCACGAAGGCACTATTGAAAGAATAGTTATGTCTCCCCCAACTATGTTGGGGGGAGACATCTAGTGTTTGTGCTGTCTGTCTGTCTGTCTGTCTGGATGGATGGATGTCTGTCCGTCCCCTTGCCTTGTCTGCAAGATATCTTGAGAACTACTGGATGGAATTTCACCAAACTTGGGTGGAAGCTTCATTGGGACAGCCCCCTCATTTGATTAGGTTTTGGTGTGTGTGCGTGCATTCATCCGCGTCTGGTGTCCGTCCGTCCGTCCATCTACATGTACTTGTACATGTATATACAGGCCTTGTCTGCACGATATCTTGAGAACTGCAGGACGGAATTTCACCAAACTTGGATGGAAGCTTCAGTGGGATAGCCCCCTCATTTGATTAGGTTTTAGTGTATGTGCATACATTCATCCGTGTCCGTCCGTCCGTCCATCTACTTGTACATGTATATACAGGCCTTGTCTGCAAGATATCTTGAGAACTACTGGATGGAATTTCACCAAACTTGGATGGAAGCTTCATTGGGATAGCCCCCTCATTTGATCAGGTTTTGGTGTATGTGTGCATGCATTCATCCGTGTCCGGTGTCCGTCCGTCCGTTCATCTACTTTTACATGTACATACAGGCCTTGTCTGCAAGATATCTGGAGAACTACTTGACGGAAGTTCACCAAACTTGGATGGAAGCTTTATTGGGATAGCCCTCTCATCTGATTAGGTTTTGGTTTGTGTGTGCATTCGTCCATGTTCGGTGTTCGTCCGTCTGTCCATGTACTTGTACATGTATATACAGGCCCTTTCTGCAAGATATCTGAAGAACTACTGGACAGAATTTCACCAAACTTGGATGGAAGGTTCATTGGGATAGCACCCTCATTTGATTAGGTTTGGGTGTGTGTGTACATTTATCCATGCCCATCGTCCGTCTGTCCATCTAATTGTTCATGTATATACAGACCTTGTCTGCAAGATATCTGGAGAACTACTCAACAGAATTTCACCAAACTTGGATGGAAGCTTCAGTGGGATAGCCCCTCGTCTGATTAGGTTTTGGTGTGTGTGTGCGAGCGTTCGTTCGTGTCCATCCGTCCGTCCATCTACTTGTACATATATATACAAGCCTTGTCTGCAAGATATCTGGTGAACTACCCCACGGAATTTCGCCAAACTTGGGTGGAAGCTTCATTGCAATGGGCTCATCTGATTAGGCATGCATGCGTTCGTCTGGGGTTGATGTCTGCCTGCCTGTCCATCTACTTACACATGTATAGACAGGCCTTGTCTGCAAGATATCTGGAGAACTACTGGACGGAATTTCCCCGAATTTGGATGGAAGCTTCATCGTGATGGCCTGTGGTGAACTTCACCAGACTTGGATGGAATCTTTATTGGAATGGCCTCCGTATCTTATTATGTTTTGGTGTGCGCGCGTGTTTGGTGTTCATCCATCTGTCTACTTGTACATGTATAGACAAGCCTTGTCTGTAAAATATCTGAAGAACTACTGGATGGAATTTCCCCGAACTTGGATGGCAGCTTTATCGTGATGTCCTCCTCATCTGATTAGGTTTTGGTTTGTTTGCGTGCATCCATCTGTTTCTGATGTCCAGCTTTGTTACATGTATGTACAGGACTACTCTTGTCTACAAGATATGTGGAAAACTACTGGATGAAATTTCACCAAACTTGGATGGAAGCTTCATTGAAATGGCCTTATGATCTAATTAGGTTTTGGTGTGACCTAGTGCTTGCGTGGGTCCATGCAAAATGTACTTATCTGTCTGTCCAATTTTTGTTCACTCCATATCTTGGAAACTACTGAAGGCAGATGCATGAAACTTCTATATGGTACAGCATGTATACTATAGGTGTGGCTCTTGTATGTTTTGCATCTTTCCTATATTGTGATCAGTTTCGAAATAGTTGATGCTTCACAATTACATGTATTTCACATTGGTTGGACGCTGTAGAAGTCGGCAATCCACTCATTGCTATATAAATCTCGACTCCTCACTGGGTTACTGCAACAATGAAAATCGCCTCTTTGTAATTAATATTTTTAGATGCGCAGCTTTGTTTAGGATACTTATTGCTACATTCATTTTATAGCACTTTCCCTTAAATTACATGTATGTGCCCACTCAAGGCAAGGTGGGAGGTTGGGGGAGACGTATGTTTTTGCTTAAAAAAACAACCAGCATAGGCTTCATGCTGGAGCGGCACTCAAGGGTCAAAGCGGAACCTCTAGTTCCTCCTGGGGAGTGAATTTTCCTGCCACGAGGGCATTATTGTGAGAATAGTTCCTCTGACTGAGTGAAGTCTCCTGCCATAAGGGTACTATTTCTTCATAAATATTTTGTGCTCGTACAGTCAAATGCATGATTCAAACAGGAGATATAGTAGACATGAAGAGACCATGTCACTGAGAAATAAACACGTCAGTGCACATCTACCATACATACAGAGTATTTGGGTGAGTGAATAGAATTTAACGTCGCTTTCAACAATATTTCAGCTAAATCACAATGAACCAAATAAGCACCACCCAGCCAAGTTGCATTCCTGCTACTTCAAAGAAGAAATCTTTCCGCATGGAACCAGACACCCTCCATCCACCCTATAAAAGACTGATGACAGCACACAAGACACAGACAGGATGCTTACATGGTGCAATAAAGACAAGTGATATAGTGCTAGACATCACATTATCAAGTTCCTGTTGCTTCTCAGCAAAATGCATTGAAGCAACAGGAACCCGTGCCCACCCAACCACCCGCCGGTGCATTAATTAGGAAATACTACATGATATAAGTAAAACATGACATCAGGTGGTAAAAGCAGTCCTGTAAACATCTTCTGGATAATCTGGTACAGTTTGAAATGTTATACAGCATATTGATGCGAGAATGTCTACACTTTTCTGACATGTTCTCTGATAGAAATACACTGACAGCATGGACAGAGATCAAAACAGATATAGAGGTACATGTAGAAGCAGACTCATTCACTCAGGGTTGTTATTATCAACTATGTTCTGAGTGAGTGATTTCCTTTTTACACCTGAAAACTCAAAGGTGGGTTCTTATTTCTCTTCACACCTGAGAACCCCACGGATTCCCCAGTTAGTCACCTCTATGACAATCTGTCTGAGGAGCTGAGGCCCTTAAATTATTACCAGATGTGCATGATGACACCCCAGCTCAATCGCCGGGAGCCACACAGAGCCAGCTATGTTCTGATGTGTAAGCTTATATACAAGTACCTTTATCATTCTCTATCATACCAGAATCCCACAAGGCTTGGAAATATGGCAACGTCATCAGAACACACTTGTGAACCTTCTGTTCCTGAATTAAAACAAGAAATGAAGCACAATTTTGTTTTAAATTATACAATTTCAGCACGGAAAATAAAAAAAGGCTATTTAATTATTAAACTTGCATATGCCTGGTCATTCTCATCATTTCCAAGTGGCATACAATGACATTCATGTACATGTATATAAGAATTCGACTGAACTCCATGATGTGTCTGTGTGTTATCAATACATTTAGAATTTTAAGAGCTGTATGCCACCTGAAGATGATAAATATTACACTCACTAACATTTGTCTTCCTATAGCAAGAAGAATGGCAAACATAATTAGTTCTTAAAATCTTACATAAGCAAAACCTAAATTAATTGAATTAAAGAAAATTATTTGCATGAACAGAAAACCAAAGTGTACACCCTTGCATATAAATACAGATACACTAGTGTTCTTTCAAGTTTACTTGCAGAACAGAACTTCCTACTTGCATGTGTACATCCCTTATAATTCAGGCCTTGTAAAGCTGATATGAAATGATTTGGGAACAAATCCAAACGGGTGTCAAGTGTTGACTCTTCAGGTAATGGTATATGGCTCGAACCCCTGCAGAAGTCAGCTATCTATACAATAACTCGCCATGGAAAATGGACACTTTTGAAACTTACTACACCAGCATACAAAAGAGTGACATCACAAACATCTGCGCCTTCCAAGATTTGCTTGTATAACTTCTGGCCCAGGGGATCAGACAAGAATGGATAGGTGGGTTCCGGAAGTCTGCATGGTCTCGTCTTGGACTCCATCGCGAGGCTGACAACACTATATGGAACAAGAGCATCTGGTAAGGTTTGAGTACAAGAAAATGACAGACTTTAGTTGATGTACCATGGCATGGGTTTTTTTGTGGTCATGCCAAAGTCAAATTTCAGCTGTCCATGTATCTAAGATTTTATTGATAGCATGGTCATGTCAGATCATCAGAAATGAATAGAGAAAGAGGTTTGAGGTTTAACATTTTTAGTGTCATCCTGTGCAATGGAATTTTAATATCTTGAAAAAAAATAAAAAAAATAGAAGGGTTGAAAAAGTACTGAATAATCAGAAAACCATAATCTGCAATTAAACAATTATTTTTAAAGGAGTACTTGCCTTATATTTGCGTGTGACTATATCAGCAATCGTATTTGAAACCTTATAATATAAAACTTATGTTGATAGAATGCGAAATAAAAGAAATATTGAATATTTTGTTGCTCGCCATGGTGTGCACTGGGCGCCGCCATTGCATCACTGTGTGATGTTTTTAGATGAGCGGAAGTGAGTTCATACTCATCTAAAAACGTCATGGAGATTTAAGGTTGATCGTGTTGGTCATGCCAATAATTCGCACGAGAAGGAACCCAGTAAATTCACTGACATTCTACTTGATTTTAGTAGTTCATGTGTAATCATGAAAATGTTTACAAACTTAGAAGCATCGTCGTTCAACGCAAATCACTGGACAGGACGCTCTTTTAGTTTAGTTTAGCTTAGCTTCAAATTTTGTCCCAATTGAATCGGGCAAGTCTCTGTTGAAAAACTTGTGGAAGAAATTCTTCAGTTGGCGGAGATAACCTAAACGAATTTCCTTTTAGGAATTACCCCTGTGAGATTTGCCACGTCACTTTTTTTCCTGAATTGAAACTTAGAGCCAGACCAATACCGACGGTCACGGATGTACAAAGGGAAGCAACTTTATCAACGTCACGGCAGAGGGCGTGACTGCTTGGGGGTCAGATCGAAGATTGTTAACATGGTGGATCAAAGGAAATTGACGCAAAACGGTTTCCAGTTCGATAAATGGGCGGTCAAAATGAAACTAAAACAGATGTACTGCAGAGTGACTATCCTAACATATTGACAGACACACGAGGCGCTCTTGTTGTATGATGTAAGATATATATTTCTAGTCCAAATGAATTGAAGAATCTAGTATGTTCTTCTGTGACGTCGATCATTCGCTATGACGTTGCAACAATCCATATTGTGATGACGCCACTCGCGATACCATTGTTGGCGGTGCAAATAACAAACGTCACAAGAGAACATCATACTACAAATGTATCAAAATGTATATATTCGTAGCGTCGCAAGCTATCGTATGACTGCAGGATAAATCTGACCCCCTCTGCACTCCGCCCTCTACCGGTATGTCAGCAAAGTTGTTCCCCTTTACGTATCCGTGACCGTCGGTATTCAAATGTCTGTAGTTGGAACATCCCTGGATCAAGCGTTAGCCATGACGTTGTCTTGAATGCTGACGTCATCAGTCACTTCATCCCACAGACAACATGGCGGTGCCCACGTCGACCTCGTAGCGGAAACATGGCTTCACAAATTGTAATAAAAATAATAGGTTATTGCCCTCAATGACAGTAAAATAGTTGGTTATATTTCTTCAAGAGTCTAACCTTTGTAATAGGAACCTATATAAAATAAGGTAAGTACTCCTTTAAGTATGTAAAATCTCACTTATTGAGACAAAAAATACCTTCATATTTCATATTGGGTTTCACTTTAACATGTACATGTATCAGGTATAATGGGCTCATAATCTCTTGTCAGAAATAATTTCCCAAGTACTGATATTGAACTGTATACATATTGACCACATCAAATGAGTATAACTTTTTGTCAAAGGTAGATATTTTGAAAATAAAACAGAATTTTTTAAGACAATTTTTGTCAAAAGTCAACAAATGTGTACCAAAAATCTGGTGTACAAATTCCATAAATGGGTTCAAAAATGAAACATTTAAAAACAATGTTGGTGTTTGTTATCAAATCAAACCTGCTATCACTAGTGCCAATATTCCTCCATTTTGGAGATCTCCTGCAAAGAAATTATCTCCCCTGATCGTCTCGTCGATCGTCCGCTAGGTGGCGTGCTCTCCGCGCATGCCCTTCCTCTTTTTCCCATGCTGTGCAAGACCTGTTTTGTGTCAAGGCCGAGCAAAGAGGGGAGGATGGGTTGGGCAAATCAACGTTGATAGCAGGTTTGATTTGATAACAAACACCAACATTGTTTTTAAATGTTTCATGTTTGTGTCTCAAATCTCAACCTGCTATCACTAGTGCCAGACTCCCAACAGAGGAGGTTGGGTAGCCGGCCTTGTGACTTGCTTTTTGGGTTGAGCGGAGCACGTCTTGTTCTGATTTTAAAATCTAGTATGTCTAGTAATATCCAGATAATTCCCGTGTCGTATAGAGGCGTAGGGAGTTCAAGGAATTACAAGTAATACGGCGAGAGGTGGACTCTGTTCCTACCCTTTGCTCGTATACTTGGCTAGATAATCAGATGCCATCGTGATGCCTTGAAGTCCCTTCGTCTCCGACATGGTCTGTCTTTCATGCTTACCGAATTGTCGGGATCTTGCTTGCTTGAGCGGCGCCCCCCCCCTCTTTTCTTGATGGAACTAGTGGACTATACGTTGGGCTGCTGCTATCGGCCCTAACGTAGTCACCCTGTCTGTTTGTACAGACATGTCCCTAAGATAAAAGTCTGCGAAGGTAGAGTTTACAGTCCAGGCACAGGCTTGGACGATATCGTCCAGTGACAAATTTTTCCAGAGTGGCCAGGACGTTGCAATAGCTCTAATCTCATGAGATGATGCCTTCGACAACAGAGGAGGAGCATCGATGGCGAGTTGATATGTCCAGTGTATCGTCTTCCTCAACCAGGCTGCAACTGTGTTTTTAGTAATGTCTGCAGACGCTCCCGGCTGTAGAGATAGAAACAGGAGACGTCTGGACCCTCTAGTAGAGTCTGTTCTCTGTAAGTAGCATCGTAGAGCTCTCACTGGACACAAGAGTCTGTCATTCTCCAGTGGGCCCACGAAGTCTGTAAGTGCTGGGATCTGATATAGTCTCTGAGCACATGGTCCCAGACGTGTTGATTCATTCTTGGCGATGAATTCCGGAATTGGACGAAAGGATATGGTTTTCCAACCTGCGGTCCATGCCGGGGAACTGCGTTCCAATGCGTGAAGTTCCGAAACTCTAGTGGTCAGAGCAAACGCTGTTAAGAAGACTGTCTTGTAGGACAGAGCCTTGATTGTAGCCGACTGTAACGGTTCAAATGGTGGCTGCAGAAACGCACTGAGTACTACTCCAAGGTCCCATTTCGGTAGTAGTTGTCTTGTCCGGCGGGACTGTAAGGCGAAAGACTGGAGAAGAGCCGCAACGTTAATATCGTGTCCAATATCGATTCCTGAAGTCAATTTTAGGACTCGTGATAACGCAGAACGGTATCCTTCTATGGTGCTTAGCTTGAATTCCTTGTCTCGATGCAGGTGTAGTAGGAAGTCAGCTATCATTGGAACAGAGGCAGTGTCGGGATCGATGTCTCTGGTCCCACACCAGGTACAGAAGTAGGCCCATTTAGCCTGGTAAAGTCGAGAGGTGGATGATCTGTTTGATGTCGCCATCGCCTCTGTAACTGGTCTTGAAAAACCTTGGTCTGCAAGGGATCTCCTGATAATCTGCAGACGTGAAGGTTGAGCCACTGTGGATCGTGGTGCAGAATGTCGTGCCGTTGGTCTAATAGTCGGCGCCACTGAGGTAGCTGGCGAGGGAAGTCGGTCAGGAGCTGAACTAATGACGGGAACCATGGGCGATGTGGCCACCACGGTACCACTAGCAGGATAACACTGTTGTGCTCTGTTATCTTGTTCAAAACTGCCTGAATAAGCGCTATCGGTGGAAATGCGTAAGCGATCAGGTTGTCCCAGTTGATAGACATAGCGTCGACTGCCCAGGCTTGCGGGTCGAGCATCGGACTGACGAAGATCGGTAACTGAGTGTTGTCCCTTGTTGCAAACAGGTCTACCAGGGGCTGTTCCCAGGTTGATGCCACCTGACGGAAAGCCTCTGTGTGGAGGTGCCACTCCGTCTGCAAAATCTTGTCCGGACGAGAAAGGCTGTCTGCAATGACGTTCAAGTGACCGGGTACGTGTCGTGCTCGGATCCGGCATTGATGAATCTGTGCCCAGGTGAAGAGAGACCACGTCTCCTGGAACATCAGTCGGGACTTCGTCCCCCCCAACTTGTTGATGTAGCTTACTACTGTCATGTTGTCCGATGCGATCATGAGAGACTTGCCGAACAGTTGAGGGCTCCAGTGGACGAGTGCCAGTTTCACTGCTGCCATTTCCAGACATTGATGTGTTGTGTCCTCTGTTGTGGAGACCACCTGCCGGATATCTTTAATTCTCCCAGGTGGGCTCCCCAGCCCGAGAGTGATGCGTCGGAGAATAGGTTCTTGTCCGGCGTTGCCCAGCGGAGTGGAATTCCGGACATGACATTCTCCCTGGACTGCCACCATTCCAGGAATTGATGCAGATACCGAGGAACTGGAACTCGGGGGTTGATAGCTGGAGCTCGCAGATACGGCTGCAGATGAAACTGTAGCGGGCGTAGTTGAAGCCGTCCGTACTGCGTCAGATCCTGAGTGGATGTCAGCAATCCCAACAGGCTTTGCCAAAGACGTAAGTGTTGTGATGGGGATGATAAAAATCTTCGGCTGACAAGCTGAATTTTTGTCCAACGGTCCTCTGGGGGCAGGACAATGCGCATCTGCGTGTCGAATACTGCCCCGATGTACTGTCGTCTCTGAGCGGGCTCGAGTTCCGACTTCGTTGGGTGTGGGATAAACCCGAGATACTTCAGGACTTGAATGACGAACTGTATCTGGGACTTGAGTACTGACTTCTCTGACCCCCAAACCAGGATGTCGTCGATATATGCCTCTATGTTGATACCCCTTAGGTGAAAGAAGGCTATGATTGGTGATGTGACTCTTGTGAAACACCAGGGGGCGATGGAGATGCCGAACGGTAGGACCTGCCACTCGAACCGTCTCCCGGCGATGATGAATCGGAGATACCGACGATGCCGTTGATGAATGGGGACATGAAGGTAGGCGTCCTGGAGGTCGATGGAGGCTAGCCAGTCCTCCGGTTGTAGGCGGGACCGCAATGATGGAACCGATGTCATTTTGAAGTGTGGAGGTGGTGCCAAAGTGTCGTTGAGACGACGCAAATCTATAATCATGCGAAGCTGATCTGTGTCCTTCTTGGGAACGAGGAAGACCTGACTGTAAAATCCCAGACTCTCCTCTTCCACGGGTAGTTCTCGGACAGCGCCCTTGTCCAATAACACCTGGACTGACTCCAATAATGTCTGCACATGTTCCGGACGAACTGGAAGGCGTGATGGTTTGGGTCTGGTGATGAGCTTGGGGTACTCTAGAAAAGTGAGGAAGACTCCATCTCTGAGTGATCTGGTGACCCACTTGTCGTCCGTAATAAGTTTCCAGTTCTGCCAGAAGATCTGTAGACGTCCGCCCACAACCGGATGACTGAGTTCTTGAAAATCGGGAAGGATGAAATGATGATGGATTAAAAGCTGAGGCTGGGAACCGTCAGTTCCGATGGTCGGGCTTTCCTCTGCCCCGATCGGAAGACTTTCCTCCTCTGGCACGAAACTGTCTTTTCCCGTAGGAACGAAAATTAGGCTGGCTGTCTTGCTTGGGTAGACTGCCTGAGTCCTGGCGGGAAGACTGTCCAGACCGTCCTCCTCTGGTGGACTTGCCTTGACCTTTGCCCTTGCCTTTGCCTTTGCCTTTCCCGTGAACTAAGGCGCCGATGATGCGGGAAGTCTTCTCGTCATTGACGGCAGGCATGACCGTGGAAATGGCCTGATTGAAGAGATACTTGGATGACAGGGGTTGTTGTGCCAACTCGGTCTTTACTGATTCCAATACCTCGGACTTGGGATGTTTCAGGTATCCTGCACGTCGGGCTTGTACCATCGTGGCATACGTAAAGGCCCCCGTCTCCATAACATCAGTGTTGGACTTGTTCATCGAGTCGACAAAGGCGCTGAGGAAATCCATCTTGGGCCGTGAGAAAGTCAGAGATCCGTCCTTATGTCTCACATCTGGGTCCTGGATCACCCTAGAGATAGCTGTAAGGAACCAGTCCGCGTAAGACGTGATTCTGTGTTGTGTCAGCATCATGTCTTCCACCGCACAGGCCTGCTTCTGTTGAAGTACCACTGCTGGCGTCTTGGAAAAGTTCAACAGTCTGTCCAGATCCGGATCGGACTTCGGCGGCTTGAACGGTAGATTGTCTCCGTGCAGAGCGTAAGTTTTATAAGGTCCGGGTTTCTGGAAGGATGACGAAGTCTTCATTTGTCGATCCAGTGCATCGTACAAATTGGTCGCCGCCGGTGATGGTGCGCAGGTTGCTGCAGCATCCTCAGAAGGCTTGTTTAACCCGTACAGAGATGCCGCTGTCAGTCTTCTCCGTTTCCGTGGGTGATCAAGAGACTGCCTCTCCTCGCCGTCCACCGGCCTGGGCATCTCCGGAACTAGAGTGTAGACTGCCGCTATCCTGGCCTTGAAAGGTAATACGTCCTTGTCCTCTATCTCCGCTTGTCGGTGAGAAGGAGAATCCCCGTGAGACGAGGATGCCGAGGAAGCAGACCGCCGTGAATGATCCTCGTTGTTCGAATCTGATTCAGCGTCGCTAGAAGACTGGGATCGTGTCACCTCATGGACCTCCGGTGAAGGAACCACTGTAACGGCAGGAAGCTGTGTCGTCGGAGGATGACTGTGCTTCTTGCTCAGACTTGATTTTAAGGGTACTGCAGAACTAGCAGGCTGATCCCTGGATCTGGATCCGGAAGGGTGATCTACGGGTCCCTGTTCATGTCTGGGCTTCCGTGTATCCCGATGCTCCGGATTACGGGGTTCCTGGTTCTCTGTAATCGTCGGAGAAGAACGATGGTGGTAGTCAGTAAACGTCCGTTCCTCGCAGTCCGTGCGGCGTGCGTGCTGACGGGAACCCGGGGAACGGCTTCTAATTCGTCGGGTATAACGTCGCTCCGGAGTACGGTCTCTGCCGTAGTAATCCCGACTCTCCTGATGTCGACGTTCAGGATAAGAATCCCGAACATAAAGCGGTGTACGGCTCCGTCTACGGGCTCTGCGTACGATAGTCCCGGGTTGCTGTTCCGTTGTACGGGTCCGAGAAGTATCAGAAGCCGACTCACGGCGCTCTGGATGAGTCCGTTCTCTATGGGTCCGTGCCTTGCTAGATGCGGACTCCCGGTGTTCTGGATAGGTCCAGAGTCCGTGACCTCTCAGATGTAGTTTCACGGCGCTCTGGATAGGTCCGTGATGCCTTTCGCTCCGGGGTACGGCTCCGGGCTGTAGTCCCGTCCTGAGGTGCTTTAATGCTGGAATCCCGGTGCTCTGTATAGAGCCGTGACTTCCCGGAATCCCGGCGCTCCCTGTAGGTCCGTGGCTTCTCGGACTCCCGGCGTTCTGTATACGGCCGTGACGACTCCGAGCTGTGGTCTCGGCGAGCTGCGTAAGGCCGTGCTGTGCTGGTGCCGGGCTCTGGTGATCGAGTCCGTGACCTAGGTTCCAGGGCTGTGTCTTTATCGGCCGTGCCGGTCTGTGCCTCCGGGGTACGGCTCTTGGATGGGTCCAGGTTTTTCACCGGGTCCCGGCTGGAAGACTTGTCTTTCTTGGGTCGTGGAGACTTGGATAGGCAGGAGCTGATATCCGAAGAGTGTCCCAGATCCGTAACTGTAACAGGGCTTCCCAGTAGACTCCGTGGGGCCGTTCTTCCTGGTGAACCTGAAGTAGACCGTGGGGCCGTGACTTGAGCCGAACTGGTCTGTACTTTAACTTGTGGCGATTCCATAGGTTGTGCGACTGTACCGCTGGGTTGTATACACGGGCTTGCAGTCGATAAAGGTGAGTCCTCGTTCAGTGCTAAGTCGTTGAAGAGGGCTTGATTAGCCTCTAGTTTCTCGGCTGGACCTTTCCTCTGGTCGCCTGCTGCCTTCAGGAGTTGACAGCGTCGTACTGCAGCATAGCTAATCCAGGTCACGTCGTCCCAGCCTGCACATTCTGCACATGTAACCTGCCTGTAGCAGATCTGTGCCCTGCATTTAAAACAGAATGAATGCGAATCTCTTACGGGCCAAAACTGACGACATGATTCACATCTCTTTACTATTCTTGATAGTTTGGGTGACTACGTTAGCCATACTGACTTACGGGAGAAAAAAAAAAATAACCCTAGGGTGCGTCTATAACAACCTAAAAAGTTACTGTTACAGGAGCTCTTTCAAACACGTCTTGCTACCAAGACTGCAAAGGAAAAAGAGGAAGGGCATGCGCGGAGAGCACGCCACCTAGCGGACGATCGACGAGACGATCAGGGGAGATAATTTCTTTGCAGGAGATCTCCAAAATGGAGGAATATTGGCACTAGTGATAGCAGGTTGAGATTTGAGACACAAACTCTAATATTCAATTAGTTTTGCATAATATTATATCACGACAGCCTAAATAACAAATATATGAAGTTTCAGTTTGCTATTATTATTTTTCATGATTAGACTTGATAAAGTCTGTTTTAAAACGAGACACAGGTTTTACACATGTGCGTTTTTGGGGGTGTGTCTGCACGGACATATTATTGAGCCCATAGGTTGACCTATCCATGAAGTTGTCTCAAACTCTGTGGCGTATCGTGAAAGCAGTTTCTGTCTTGTTTAGACCAATTCGCACGCCTATATTTTGGGAGGGTATTTTAAAGCGTGCAAATCTGCCTTCGCCATCTTTGCTGCATGTTTTTACGCAGATCTGTGCTAGCAGCCGTGATTTTTTTATCCCGCCCACCTCAACCCCTTTTTCTTATACTGTCAGTCATCTTTGACATTAAGCCGGAGGGTATATGAATATGTACATGTAATCGTATACTATAGTGTCATATTCAATTAATCTGTTTCAACGCATTCTTGCCTGACTGAACTAATTTGTAAGCTGATGCTCAGTAACCATGGCAACGGTTTGCGGTACATGATATGGAGTGAGTGAGTGAGTGAATAGAATTTAACGTCGCTTTCAACAATATTTCAGCTATATCACGACAAACCAACTAAGCACCACCCAGCCCAGTTGTGTTCCTGCTACTTCAAAGAAGAGATCTTTGAAGCAGCATGGAACCAGACACCCTCCATCCACCCTATAAACATGGAGGGCAGCGCACAAGACACAGACAGGACACAGACAGGACGCTTACATGGTGCAATAAAGACAAGTGATATTACAGTGCTAGACACCACATTATCAAGTTCCTGTTGCTTCTCAGCAAAATGCATTAAAGCAACAGGAACCTGAACCCACCCAACCATCCGCTGTAGGTCATTGTATATATGTAGTTGACCCAGTGATGATTGATACTTGCTGTATTCACTATGTACCCATGCACTTATTAGGCTGCTATGTAACTGACTCCATATGGACTTGCATGTCCCCTGCTGTGACATCCGCCTATAATAGGCCTATGCGCTTTTAGTTAGAATATTTGATAAACTTTTTAATGGCAATAAAAATTTTATCTGTGCCAAATCTGTGTTGGTGTTTAAATATATTCAAACTTTTCTCAGTCTGCCCTTCACTATCAGCAATCGATCACCAATGAATTTTGGAGGAAAGTATGATCAGAAGTTGTAATAATTCAATGACCCCCAATTTTCAGTCAATCTCGTTTCCAAGGGAGAATACACTATTATTGACTAGAGTAGTCTCCCTTCCCTTAAAGCAAGTTTACAAGCTAGCACTTGGCAAGTGAGCACCGACCATGGATTTTGAACTAACTGATGGGTAGATCGTGTTTGATAACAGGGTATTAATGCAGCTGATGCGCCAGAGTATTAAAATTGCAATTCGCTGGATTGTATTGAATCACACTCTACGTAAGTAGAATTTGAAAAATATCACCTGTACCATCCCGGACACGGTTGTCGCAGTATCGGAAACTGGGCATGATGCAAGGTTAATTTCTCTGACTTTTGCGAATAACTGCTTTCACTCAGTTGCAATAAATCGATCACCCCTCATTTTTGATACCTCAAATATCAGTTACCGTAGTAAATATGTCTAGTCACCGACTCCCTCATCCCAATTCATCTGTAGCATCGGGGAGTTGAAGGTGAAATGCAAAGGTTTTCGTATTTTTTCTTTTTATATTCTTCATGGGCTAGTTTACGGATGGAAATATCAGCCTATCTACTTCGTTTGGTTTTATTTAAAGTATTTTGTCTCCTGGTAGCTTTTGAAAAGTGTTTCAAAGTATGTATCTCGAGCCCGGCCGATTTTAGAAATGAAATCTGCATCGCTTGTCTGCCCTTGTTTGATGCTGGTTTGTGACGTCACATCAGACCACCTTGCCGGACATCAATACTTGCAACATTCAGTCTCAGGGCTGCTGGTCTAACGTGATGTCATAATCAAGGAAAGATAAACGGACGTTTTGCAAATCTGAATTCAGCTGGACTAGGGGTACCAATTCTAGCAGACTAGATAATTTCTATCAATCCAAGTGAAGTAGATATAGTTGTATTTCTATCATTACTCAACCTAACCTAAAGTAAATGTAAAACGGAGAATTTCAAAACCGTTGCATTTCACATTTAAGTGACCAGGTGCCATGAACTTTCTCAGACCAGCAACAGTGCTGGTATCTATATATATTCTGGTTTTAGTCTGACCTTGGAAAAATATCTTGTGACTGGATGCAACTGTAAAATATCACTGTGAGAACATGTTCTCATCCCCAAAATCCGAACAATAACATACCTCACTATCAAGGTATGATCCACCTTGCAACTCTCTGCTGTACAAAAGAATTACGTCACCGAAGAGATTCCCCACACAGCATATGGAACACAGGTATGCCAACTCCTCTCCACTGTGTTTGATGCAGTCAACGGACAAACACTCTAGAAGTTGGTTTGTCGACTGCAGCAAACAGAGGAGTACCTGTGTTAGTAGTTCAGTGTAATGTGACACCAGGCTTTCTTTTTTAATATGCTGTTGTTAACTGACAACAAAAGTAAACATCATCATAGTAAAATAGAATGAGTAGGATTTAACGTTGTTTTCAACTTTCAACAAGTGTTCACAGTTCCTAATATCCTGGACACTGATCAGCCCGGCCAGTACAGCATCCGGTCACTATCCTAGTATTGACCGAGCTCAATGTTGCTTAACTTCAGTGATCTGACGAGAACCGGTGCGTCCACGTGATACGATGTACCCTAGTGAAATAGAAAAGCTGGTCTCACATGATACTGTACTGTGATACAGAGAAAATGACACATCATTCATTGAAATGGGGCCAGTGTTTTGAGGAAAAAAAAAACAACAAACCTTGTTTTCAGGGAATTCATGACAATTTAGTGTTCACCCACATGGGTCTCCATAGTCCGACATGCAGCCCCTATAAGATATTTTATAATACTATTAGGATATTATACAGTGCTTTGTACAATATGGATTGGTATTGTACAAGTCCATGTTGTGATGAAAACCCGTATTGGACGAGGCGTCGAGTCCAATACGGGTTTTCATCACAACATGGACGAGTACAATACCAATCCATATTGTACAAAGCACTGTATAATGACCTATTTATTATACAAGTCATCAAAATATTGAACTAAATTATTTGTTATGGATTTTTTATTTATGTTTGAATCAATAAAGTTTTGTTAGATAAAAGAACATAACATTAATAAATTCAACTACAGGACCGTAAATTCCTAGCATGCAATAGACTCCAAATCTGTAATTCTGCAAATATCATGTAAATCTATTATCAGTCTCTACTTTCCAAACTTCATTTGAGACAAATTTGACTGACCGGGGTACTGTTACTTTGAATTTAGATATATAATGATATTTAAGTTTCTAGATGATCTAGCGAGAAAATAGAAGATTGTTCAACTTTTGTAGCTTCATTTTGACGGCATAACAAAAAGAGTTACCTCCCTTAGAAAGCGTACAATATGAATTCAATACGGCATTTTGGGATCCAATATGACTTTGGGTATTGTACGGACAAGTGGTGCGATTGAAATGATTTGATTGGATCAAAGGACATAGCTGTATCATGTAGGTATGTCTCCCGGACTAACCAGCAATATCTTCTAGCTGTCAAGCTGTTTTACCTAGTCCGAGCTTCCTATGACCCTTCGCGCCAGACGACAGATAATTTCTAAGAGATTGGCTACAGTTGTGGTTTCGTTGAAGCAAATGAAATGAAGTTGTTTATACCGTAATAGACGAAGAACGAATCGGATCTGGTTAAATTTGGGCTGAGAATGAACTTGAAGGGAAATTATTCATTAATAAATATATGTGATTCAAGTGTTGTAGAATGGCAAAATATATTTTAAAAATATTTTTATTGGGATTAGGTAGCACGACCGCATGATCACTCCCATTTTGCATTTTTGTATGGGAGAGAACTCTGTCCCTAGCCAGACAATCTCTCAGAAATTATCCGTTGTCTGGCTAGTTCAACAAGCTGAACCCTACTGACATTTAATTTTGTGATATTGACAATGTCACAAAATTAAAGATGTGATCAGCCTCAAAATGGATGGATTTTGTAAACTCTCCCCTGTGCGTTTTTTCAGCAGGGAAGCTAGATTACCAAAGCATCATGTGTATTATATTTGATGACAGTGGGATCGTCATATACAACGAATGCAAGAATATCTTGTCAGAGAAATTTGTAACTCTGCCCGCTTCGACGGCTTTTCTGTCTCGCCATTGAGTGTGTGTTGTACGCGGAGAAGAAAATGACGTCACTGCGTGACGTATGAGTGACGTAGCAACGCTCATGAATTTGAATGCTGCAGAGCTGCAGCCATGGGATAGCGTCATGGCTCGTGCCTACGGTTCGGTGATGTCGCATAGCATATGTTGGTAGAATGCACCATACATGTATACGCTTGTTGACACGGCCGTGGAAAAATAAACGGCATGCCATGCTGTTTATTTTTAGAGATCAACTCCTTCTATTTTCTTGTGAATGGTAGAAACAAGTTTAGTTTTTTGTGGTCAGATGTGTTTCATTTTGTACCTGTTGTAACATATGTCACTTTCGCTGAATTTGAGAGACATCGATTTCAGCCCAGATTTGAGGCTGATTTACATCTTTAAATTAAATGTCAGTAGGGTTCAGCTTGTTGAACTATCGTCTGGCGTGAACCGTCACAGGAAGATCGGACTAAGTTTTACCCTGTTATCCCTACACTAGCGCTTCAGGACAAGCCCACAGGGACATTAGCCCTTCGGGACAAAAACACAAGCTTTGTATTATGTACGGCCTAGGGATCATTTCTCGTACACTTTTCACGGTTTATTTCAATTTTATATAAAAGTAATTTCTTGAAAGACACAAAAACTGACCTGGTTAGTGCTGGGATCAAGACCCTTCCCTGGAAGGAGTTTCGCGGGTTACGTGACCTTTCCCTGCACGTGCGGAAGCAGTTATTAACTGGACTTTTTCGTTACCTCTAACCCACGAGAGAGAGCAATTCCCGTACAGCAGACGGAAGTCGCAATTTTATGCTGAATTGTTGTAAATTGTATCGTTCATGCACTAAAATAGTTTATTTGAGTATTTTTAGAAGAAATAATATACTAAGTGGACAATTCATCAATCTGACTGTTCCACAATCAAAGGCTGAACAGCGACTGTTGTTATTTGGATGAAAACTGAGGTTATTTTATCTCCGGAAAATCCACGGCAATCATCGGAAGTATAACTCCTCGGCCGTCAATAACTGATAGCGTAGCCAGTAATTATCCGATTTTAATTTTGATAATATGTTTGGAATCCTGAAGAAATACTCGTTTCAGAAATATATAGATTGATATATTTTTATGCTATTTCATGGCGAAAAATTCAACCGGAACATGGCACTGATTTACTGGAAATGTGAGTTTGCCGCCATTTGACTGTGAACGTTCGTTCGCAGATGGAGAGGGGCAGTCGAAGAAAAACAATGACTGCGCCCCGTGTCACATGACATAAACACAGCTGTCGAAATGAGATTGTCGTCTGGCTTTCGTAGAATGAACATCATGGTCACCAGTCAGGTTACATATATTGGTTGGCGATAAAATGAACTTCCCGCGTGATGGAAACCACAAGTAAGTATGCCCCAGAAAACAATTTACAGAAAAATAATACTTACAATCATACCAAGAAGTGGAAATTTCGCCAGACAAATTAAACTTCATCCCCGCACATAAGCAATCCACTTAGAAAGTCACCACGTGCTTTGAACGCGCGCACGTGCGAGGTGTACGAGATTTGATCCGTACGAGATCCGATCCCGAAGCCGTACAACAAAAGTACAACAATTTGTTGTTGTTGTTGTTGTTGTTCTTGTTTGCTAGGTTGTCCACCATCGGGTGTCCAGTTCGCGTCAGTACAGTGATTCTACTGTCAGTTCACTGGCTATATCGACGGAATATTTTACCTTACAATTATGCAGGTTGTTTCCTTTAAACGTTTGATCTCGACCAACAACACCGACTGAACATTTTCATTGTTGCGATCATCAAAACAAAAGTTTGAAATATGTCGATGTTGGAGGGAAACAAAATTAACCCGAAAGCAAAGCAAAACATGGACTGGGACACGGGCCCGAACAGGGAGCGCATTGGAACCAGATTTCTTTAGGCTTTAGTCCGAGCTTCCTCTAATCTCTGGCCACGACGACAGACAGTATGACATTTCCCCCATGGACATTTCCCCCACTGGGCTTCCCCCAGTGGACATTTTCCCCACCCTATATTTTTAGGTTATTTTGAACATAGTTTTTAAATAATTTTACCAAAAAAAAATTTATTTTTTTTATTTTCTATAAAAAGGATATAAGGATTTTCACATATGTTTTACGATAAATGAGTGAAATAGTGATAAGATATTATACATATACACAGTATATAGCAGTATTATACACTGGGGGGAAATGTCCACTGGGGGAAATGTCCACTGGGGGAAATGCCCATGGGGGAAATGTCCGCTGTGGGAAATGTCCACTGGGGGACATACGTATTCAAAAGCTTACCCGTCCTGTGGAGGTCCGGACCTCAGAGGAACGGCGCTGGTCAGACCACTATATATTATGCCTGCTGTAAACGGTGGACTGAATTAGGCTAGTCGGATTATGAAAGGCGCACGGTCGATCGTCTAGCCTCGCCAGGGTCCAGTTATTTCGGCGGTGTTAATAAATATATACGACTACTCCCCGTAGTTAGACCCAGACGGAGACTGTTCGCGACTGAACAATTAAATAAGAAACGGACAGGTGAAGTAATTTTCACATTCTTTTTGCGATGGTTCTAGACCTTTTCCCAAAATATTGGAGGACACAATAATACATACATAATACATCGATAATATTTCTAAAAGATTGAACTATATTTCACGTCAGTAACTTCATTAAATCATTCGTCTGATATGAGCTGTCTGTCCAGTGCCGACTGTATTACTGTATTGTATTTTCCCCAAGTGTCCGTAAAAATCAATAGTTAATCACTACCAAAACACAAGCCTTGTCCGTAACAGTAGAGGAGTTGTCTCCCCGGGGTTTCTTCAGGGGATATCAAAGCTCATGATCCGAGAGGCGGAGCTACCGAACTCCCAGAGGCATTTCCGAAAAATAGCCAAGCTTAAGTTCCGCTATTATCTCATCTGGCTCCGACAAATCGGCCCCGTGGGTCAGATATCAAACCCTATTATCTCTCGTATTATGTATAGGAGTCCCACCAGGGCCGTCCCAGGGAGTACCGGTCTGGTCAGGTCCGTATATATAGCAGTAAGGTTTTGAAGCCTGTTGGAAATGTCCGTACACCTATATGAATACATCTTCCCTAGGCAAGACCAGTCCTTACACTAGCGCTCCACTCCCGGAGAGTAGAGCTTGCGGCAGGATACGCCTTGTCTCGAGAAGATGATATGAATATAGATAGATGGAGAAAACCATCCATGAATTGATGTGATATCTGACGTTCGTAATTCATTACGACCGTCAGATATCGCATCAATTCATAGATGGTTTTCTCCATCTAATGTATAGATTGTCTTTGTAAATATTTGAGAATCTATGACCGTACTATCTGTCGTCGATGGCTTCAGGCTTCAGGCTCGTAGCCAGGGTATCTAGTATCGGTACCGTACGGTACGGTGATTCGCTCTCGCTTCAAGAGCAAATACGGGGTAATGGTTTCGCTATATTTGAAAAAAGTGCACAATATAGGGTTTCCTTCCATCTAAAAAGGGCATTTGTATTAGAAATACCGGTAACGCTATTTTTTTTTCAAATGGGACTTCGCCCGAACCCACAAAACCCCGGCTACGGGCCTTGATGACAATCTGATCTGAGTAGTAGTAAAAGAGGATATTCATGCCAGTTGACCTAAAACAAATGCATATAATCTCTGTGACGTCACTTCCGGTTCCGGGCACGTGACCGGAAGTTACCTTTGACGCTGCACATGCGCACAATATCGGTTAAAATGGCGTGCAGAGTCAAAGCTAGCTCCCTTGCAGTCACGTGACCGGAACCGGAAGTGGCGTCACAGAGGTCATACGCTAATTTTTTAGGTTAACTGGCATGAAGATCCTCTTTTACTCTGACCAGTTCACGAAACCTGGCTATAAATATGAGGGATCAATCAGAGTGTAAAGTTTCATCGCACGTTATTCTCCGTGAATCGGTTAACTATGTTTTACAAAAGAACCAAATCGCATTGTTGTAGGAAACTTGTTGTATTTGCATAACAGGGAACACAATATATATATATATACAACAGTTATTTTCCTTTTATTATAACATGAACTACAGAAGCCCAATTCAATATCCACCATGCTCGCCTTTACTTTAGTTTACAGGGTACCCTGTCATAACAGTGTAGGTTGAACTTTTACATCAGCATTTATAGGGTACCCATCACTCTAAATATCCAGATACGTTGTGGTAAATCCATCTGCGAGAGCTTTGCGCTTGGGGTAGAAGAAGGTGAAGGCGTCCCACTGCATGGAATATGTATGTACCTGGACCTGGAAGCACTTGTTGGTTCCACTGGCACTGGTCTGGTTCTAGAGCACATCGATGTACAGGGCATTAGTGATATTGTCCCAACGGTTGATTCCTTTACAGCTAAAACTCTTGTTGTTGTGGTCTTCACCATTGCAATAGGAAGTTTTTCGAAGGGAAATTTTAGCATTACCGGTCCATTCCAACTTGAAGAGGTCGGGGGTCCTTTTATCAGAGTCGTAATTTTATATTCTCGGCAATCACCGATCTCTTTCGGCTCCGTATCGTACCGAGCCCGCAGTTCGAGTTTGACTTCGGATTTCCAATTTTTATTTGCAGGAGCCATGTATGAGGAATCGGTGTCCATCTCGATAAACTGCCAGTCTGATAGGTCGAAGAACACGCCCATGAAACCATACGGAAAATCTAGCAAATGTAGTTTTCCAGCTGATACACAATGCACCCGATCTGCAGCGGCAGGTTGATGTGATATTGTTTTTGGACGAGGTGAAGTTGGTGGTGCAAATCTGGATGTCGACGTGACAAGTCATCATTTTACCATAGCCACCGTTGCCAGGAAACTTCGTCGTTTCCCTGATGATAGCTTTACTGGGATCGGCATCTCCTTGGCGACGGGCGGTGGTCACGGCCTCTGTAAAATCCATGAAACAAGTTTCGCGAGAAATGGTAGGCCTTAAAAAGGACCGTTGGCTGATTTAAGGGAGTTTTCTCATTGTTTAGGGAGAATCCATTGAACGCATGGATTGACTACTGTCAAGTAGTATCGGTACTCAGGAGGGTGGTGGTCTGGTCTCTCCCCTCCAGTCAAGGTAGACGGTCCTCACTCTTCCGGGGTGCACGCCCATCATCCGTGTTGCCTCACATCGGCTTTCTATCAACATCACCTCTGGGAATTGCATCGGTGGTCGGACACCCGCCTTGGATATTCTCGTCGTCTTCCTGGTCTTTACCCGTACCTCGAACTCTTATGTTTTTTTCACTCCACCTGTTGCTCTTGTAGCTATAACTTGCCATGATCCCTTCTCGTCAAAAGTTTGTGCTGGAATGCGAGCCCTTAAAATAGACTCCCAAAAATGTATTTGGTCTGTGGGATAATTTCAATGGCTATTTATATCACTGCAGCGCTCTTGCATTGGTTTGTTTCTGGGGCATTGATTGGCCATATTTGACCCCATCCTAGGCCACTGGTTGGCTACTTTCCCAGACAGCTACCAGCTTGCTTAAAATTAGAATCCCACATTTATGTTCAAACTTGGGTCATTGGTAGCCTTGCTTATGCTCGTAGCCTATTGTACAGAAAATACAAAAGACAGGGATTTTGGTGAGATCTCATGAGATGAGATGCGCCACGGGCAGCTTTCCAGTAGAGTCATTTGGATATGGTTGCTTGTTAGTCGCCAGATGTCGTCAGTGTTTCCCACCTCTTGTCTATCGCTCCAACCAGTACATCTTGATCTTCGGCCTGCGGGTACTTGTCAAACATCTGTACGATAATGGGTAGGGTACGACCACAGCAATGATGGTAGAGGTAAAACAGGCAGTACTGGCCGCACACGCTACTGCTCAGGCCTTACAAAGATTGACTGTTCCAACACCTCGTCTCTGTGCCTTCGTCCATGAACGCCATCAGGTCGGAATGGAGGAGTATTCTCCCGGCTAGGCCATCCAATGTTGACAGCGACAATCCATCGGGTCTGTGTTGAAGACGTATGCGGCAGGATACACACGGTATAGTGGAAATACGTCTCGGGCGAACACCCATTGCAAAATAGTGCATGTCCCTGGGTCTTTCACCAGCACGGTGGAAATCTAGTCTGGATCCATGTTATGTGGCAAGCGCACCTTGTCAACTTGAATGATGTTGTCAAATTCGGCGTAGCAAATCACATTCATGGTGCTCCGGAGGGCTCATGCAAAGTAGATTTCTAACCGTAATTGGGTTAGATCGAAACAGAACGTGTATCCGTTAACGTAGTCCTCCAGTCTGATCATATTCCCTTCATCCTGGTTGATTTGATCTGTCGGTGTAAACAGCCTCTGATAGGCCCAAATGAAATTACAAGCGTGTAGTCCGTCATTCATAATCCAGCCGTCGCCCAAAGTTCGGTGTGAAGGCAGTGGCTGGAATCTGATGTCCGTCCAAATGCAGGACCACAACATTGAAGCTGGAATGTTTGAAGTCAAACGGGTTCTCCTGATAGGCTCTGCTGAAACTGGTATTGAATCAATCGCTTGGGCAGTTCCCCCAAGAACAAGTTTTCTTCGTTGGCGCTTATATTCCCGGCAGACACTGAGAAAACTTTGGTTTGCACACGTCGGATAGGGTTCTGGTCTGGGTTTATATCTCCGAAGCTTTCAGGTGCCCCAATTGCACAACTGAAATTCAGTTTCACTTTTCGGACATACAAGACTGCGTTTAGGATGATGATGTTATAGTAAGCTGCATGCCTCTCTACGGCATTGGCCATCAAGGCGAAGGACGACGGAGCCCCTATCAGTCGGATTTTGATGGGGATCTTGTTCAAGAGGTTAGCTGAGATCGACTGAGCTGCCGTTCCCCGTCAAACCCTTCTGTTTGTTCTATCCGCTATTGTTATTCTCCGTGCTCATGTGCTGCACTGTGTCCCGGTAGAATAAGGGGGCTGTCAACTGAGATTTTTTAGCCTCTCGCTTATAGCACAAACGCGTTTCGATGTAGGCCCGATAGGGTTACGTGTTGGTCGAGTCACAGATGAGTTTGTCGATGAGCGAAATATCCACATGTTGAAACATAGAGTGCAGCCAGAGATTCCTCTGGCCCATCGTTGCATTGTCTACAATTCTGAAGCCATCCCCATTGACGATCTTGGTGTTCACATACAAGTAGGCATGGGCTAAATCCCTTGATGCTGGAGAGCAGGAGATGCTCAACTTATAGCCCTGTTCGACATTGGTCTGCCTGGGCGGGACGGTCCACAAATCAAATTCACTGTTGGTGGAGGGGCAGAACTGTGGGTGGATTAAAGGTAAACTGGAAAGCTTTCCAGCTAAAATGTCGAAATTCAAGGCCTTTGTAGTTACAGTTGTTCATGTGTGGTACTAGTTCTGTGAATTATTTTCTTCTTCAGAGTAAACGTCATCGATTGCCTCCCATTGTTTTTGGAATGTAATGACGTTATAGTGGTCCTCAATCATTCATCCGATGTAGCAAGACGTCATGTAAAACTTGAAAGAAAGAGACCTCTATAACGTCATAACATTTTACAAGCAAAGAGAGAAAAGCAATACGGATTTATAACAGGATAACTTTAACAGTTATTAGTACAATTTAGCAAAATATATTCGCCCCAAAATCGTATAAAAGTTATATCACATAACACGATGTATGTAAGCAATATTTAAAAAAAAATATGAAAGCTTTACAGTTCACCTTTAATGACATGTTTACGCAAAGATATCTCGGGTCTTTGATGTGTGCTCTTGATGGATCGGTCGTCGACTCGTGCGCAGTCTTGGTGGTGCAGGTCTTTTATTCCCTACGATTCGTTGTGCTTTGGCGACCAAGACACCTCCTGCTGCTTTGGCTCGGCGCTTCAGTACTTCTCGGGCGGGGACACCGCTGAATGGATCTCATAGGGCTTGCACTCCACCTCGGGCAGCTTGTTTTCCAAGTGCTTTCACCTGTCACCAGTTGGACGAAAGTTTTGACGATGCTCCTGAGCACGTTCCCTGGCCCATGACCACGTTGGATGCGTGTACTCGCAAAGACGGGCTTGTTTGGGTGTAATAGTCAATGTAGCTTTGTGTATCGCACTCGTAAGGCACCTTCATTATACATAGTTGGGAGAGGGTGCATGTCGAAAATGACCTGTGAACACCACTTTTCCCAATTCGAATACCAGAGTTTGTCCGGCGTCATCCCATCGATGATGATGGTACTGATGTCAGTCTGTCGCACCGGTAGATAGAGTACGTGGTTAAATCTCTGTGTGACCTGATCTCCGTAGTCTCCTTGCACTGAACAGATGCGTAGCAGGGAGCATCGATATCGCCGACAATGTGACCATCCACCACATCCAAATAGAAATTCATACAAGCCAGCTTTAAGAGCCAGCATGGTCTTCACATCGAGCCGAACGAACCCGACAAAGTTACCTGTCTCCAGTGCACACAGCTCTTTCAATGACTTGCTGAAACGTACGGTCACATTGATCTGAAGAATGATCAGGTTCCACTCGTGGTACTCCATGTGGATGAGATTCACAAACATGAACAGATTGATTCCTCTCGGGCTCGAGCTCTTGATGAGGTTACGCAACGCCTGGATGAATGTTTTGGGTGTAGGGTACTGACCTTCAGGAAGAGTGAGGGTATAGATGTCTTCGTACACGACTTCGTATCACACCGTATCATGTTGTACTTTGTATCACGTGCAAGGGTACTGGACATCCACTAGGCCACAACGGCCCGAGACATGTAAGGGAGGTGGCAGCTGCGTGACATCATGGGCTAAGCTGTTGTTGAGAAACACTACAGTCGACCTTTTACTGGGTAGTGTGAGTTAAACATGACGACTGAGATTTCGCTCTTTCGCTACCAGTTTTAATAGGTATCCCAGTCCTTGGGGGCTTGTTGCCTGCGTCGTGATCGCCGCACTGGTTTATGCCGTGTCATGGATCTCGGCGTGGTGTGTGAGGTGGTGTCACGGGCGTCTACTGCTGCTGCATCCAATCTCAACGCTGGGGATTTTCCACCAAATCATTTGGCACGTGCATGTCTGTCAATCCTTGGGCGAAAGCCTTCCATCCTTTATGGGACACATGTGACCTGCAATGACGCATCAGATCATTTACCAAATCCCCCATATGTGATATAGTCAACACTTGATTCTGGACTAGAAATTCACCTTTCTTATGCCAGGACATTTTGATTTTGTCTTTCATCCACTCCAGCAACAACCCACTCCTCCTCTGGAACGACGTGGGTAGACTCTTCATGACTTCGTCTGCCAACCACGGCGGGAATGTGGGTGGTACACCTGGTAATGGCGGCTGTGAGACCAGTGGTACTGGCTGTACTCGTTGTGCTGGCTGTGCGACTGACGCTGGGCTTGGCCCAGGAGTCGTATTGCCCCTGACGCGTCTGATTGTACTGTTGTATTTTCTCAGTGTCGCTTAACTCGGATCGTTGTAGAATCTGCATTTTTTTCTTCTGTGCTCGTGGAACGCACTTTTGTACCTGCCTGTCTTATGCTTGGACAACTTGGCCTTCTGAGCCGGACTCAGTGGCATGTTCCTTTTTAAGACGGTATGCCCAATTTCACACAGACAGCGTACAAGGTCAGGGTCTGCGCCCCGTACAATAGCCCGAAACAACTCGGGTAGGGCAGTCTTCAACATACGGAGCGCCGGAGCGTGCTTCCGTGCTCGAGCGGACACCATGCACAGCTAACGCTGGAACCCGCAATCCTGTCCATTTTATCCCTTGCGGGATACTTTCTGGACATTCTATCACTTCAGAGACAAAGTTAATCATGATAGTGTGTTCTATCCCCATCATCAAACAAACACCCCCCGGGCCACTGTGGGTGTGTTTACAGGATATTATTTTTGCACGTACACGTGGTGGGTCTCTCTGGGAAAGATACCGGTCCGTATTCGAAGGTGGTTGGGGTGCCTTGCTTCAGGTTAAATAGCATATACCAGCATATACCAGCATTTAGGGGTCGTCGAATTATTAATGGCTTCCAACGCAAGCTGGGTGTGTCCGGGATACATCTGTCTCGCCAGGTACTGCACAATGTAGATAATGCTGAGTCGCCACTGATAATTGTCTTTGGTAAAGTGCTCGGTGATCCGGGCATCCTTCTCCGCCATGAGATCATCGACGACCACCAAAGTGTCCGTTTTCAAGTCGTTCAGGCCGGGTAGGCCTTCCAAGAACGTGATGTTGGGCACTGTTGCATGCGCCGCCTGCCATTCTCCGTAACATCACACGATGCCGCCGAGGCAAGATGGTACATCTCGTGAAATTGCAAAGCTGGCCCAGTTCCTTCAATTCCTGTGTCCCGGACAACCAGATGTCCCGTTAAACGGCTATAAAGACAGGACCACAGCCGTCAGCGTTCATTCTACGCACAACCATGCATACAGTACTATGAAGAAAGGCCAGCTGCTCTCTGACTAACTTATATGGGGGTGTGTTTTACGACGTGGCGTACCTCAGCTCTCTACTCTTCCACGCTAGCTCCAGTCAAACCTCATCTGGACCACCGGCCACCACACCGAGTATACAGTTCAGGTCAACATCGAGCCCCACACCAAGTATTGCAGCGACCACTACGCCGGAAACCCCGCCGTATATGAACATACACGGTGAACGCACTAACGCAGCAACAACGGTACCAAGTCTCACCACACACACCAGTGCTTCAACGACATCGACCCCTGTTCACTCATACCAAATATACGAGAACGGGTTACCACGATAGCGGATACCTCCAACCATGGACCTCCGGTGGCAACACCCCTTTCACCAGCCTCATTGCGGGACCGACGGACTCAGGCAAGACGCACTTCGTCCAGAAACTCGTTCATCACTCATAGCCTGGCTCGTGTGGTGTTACGAAGAATGGTAGGCGGCGTATGCAACAATGCCCAACATCACGTTCGTGGAAGACCTACCCAACCTGAACAATTTGGAACCGGATACTTTGGTGGTCGTCGAAGATCTCATAGCGGAGACGAATCCTCGGGTCATCCAGCTTATTTGTGTCTTCCAGTTCATACACTCGCGATTGTCGGGCTATGCAGCATTTAAACACAAAGAGCTCATCGCTCCAGTTTGGGAGGTAGCTCTACTCGAACTTGCCCTTGAATTTACTGATCCGTACAGGGTACTGAATACCATCTTTCGTCGTGGTTGTGATAGCATGGGATACAAGATACGCCAGACTTGGGCTTCTTTGCACTTGGTAACGGTGATGGGTGTTCCCTGAATACTACGATGATAGGCTCGATTGTAATAGGCCACAAGTTTTGGGAGGATACCGATGTACCGCCTTGTACATATTTGGGACCCTTCTTGAAAATGCCCTTGAATGCAGTCACAAGACTCTTCCCCGTTTTTGTCCAGATTGATACAACCCAAGCATACTTCAACAAGATATCGATGCACGTCAACATATACCGATTCCCATCGTTGTGTTTCGCGAAGGCGCTCTTATCGATCAAATCCGCTTGCCATCGGGCATCTATACCCCCAATGATGACCCGGTTCCCTGGAAAATGGTGGCGGGCAGCTCCATGTAAGGTATAGGTGTCTTGTTTTTTTAACCAATCTCGGACTTGGGCTCGTTGTATCCCCCGGGGTTTATTGGCACGATAGGCTGAGGATGCACTATAGGCAGCTGGACTATCGGGACTGTAATACAACGTGTCCAATACCTTCTCCCAGCTCTTCATGTTGACAAATGATGAAGGATCCGGGATATATCGTTTACTTATAGCGTGGTCGAAGTTTCTTTCTGGTTTCTTTCTTCTGCTTCTGCCAGCACATCGTCAATGGCAAGTGGACAGTTCAACTCGTGTGACGACCGCTCCTTCCCTGTAAGCACCTGATCCACATCCGCCACGGCATCTTCCAACGCGGACCATAGAACAGGGTGAAGGGTAAAATGCACTATACCTCCATCTAGCCGAGCCCAGCAAAGAAGAGGCCGCGTCGGACGTACACATCGTGACAGAAGTGGACGAGGTAGCCGTCCAGTTCACCAGACAACATCCGTTTGAATTTGGTCCAACCCTCCCGGGACAGACGAATGTGAGCTGGTTGCGGTTCTGAAGAATCCGCATCACAGATGTCTCTCTCCTCCGTGATATCTGGCTCTGTCAGTATGTCGGCACCTCTTCCCACTTCCCTTATGTGTTATAATTTTTACCTGTATATGGCGAGATTCTGCTGGTGTACGTTTCGTCCCCGAGACCCGCCCCCTGTACAGACCTTTTGGTCTGTCGACCCTATGTCGACACCTCTTCCCACCTCTCTTACTGATCAGCGATACGGATTTGATATTTTTGGAACATCATGATGTCTTGCCGGCATCATTGAAAACTGTTGACCGCTTCTCTCTTGTAGGAAACAAGCCTATGTTTATGTATACTATAATTGTCTTTTTGAATTTGGTGCTAATACTGTTATATGGAATATGGATTTGGATTATGGACGCGGATATTCTCTAATGGACGACGGTTGAATTATGGCTGACGGACTAGACGCTTGTAATTTGATATAGGTTAGCATTGCGGGAAGTTGATGCTGGGTCGACATCGGGCCTTACAGACTAATCTTTTGTGTTAAATGCCGTCATTTTCATCTGACGACGACACAGCTCACCAATCCCCAGTGTACGAGTTGTCACAGCGACGCAGCTCACCAATTACCAATATACGAGTTGTCAGAGCATTTCCATCATAGCTCTCTAGATTTGTATCTAATACCGCTTATGCCGCCGGTGCTAGGGCCGTTGCCACATGAACAGGTACAATAAAAGCGTACCTGAGATACAATGCTTTAGAATAGGTTAACCAGAAGACTACTGTGCAGTCATGTGGCTCTGTCAGTGTGTCGACACCTCTTCCCACCTCCCTTATGTGTGTTGTAATCGCATAGACCTACGGGAAGACCTCAGAGTCAAACTGAGAAACGAACGTATTATATGCTCTGTCATGGTCAATACGTGAATGACACACCATGTGACTCTCCCTCGTATTTATAGGGAGAAAAAGTCCGTGAAATGAGATAGAAGAATCGGGCGGTCGATCATTTTAGTCACGCAAAAAGTAACGTTTGTCTTCATCTCCACCTGCAATTTGGTGTTGGGGCGTTGTTGTTGGGCCCATTTCAAGGCACCTAATGTCTTCAGTCTTCATAACAACGTGAAAAGTACACCCCGCATTATCTGTGAATATCTGGCGCCGAGATCGAAGTTCCTTTCTGGATGCTTTCACTGAGTTCTGACGCCGTACTGGCCTTCGTTGTAGAGATGCGATTGTCACTTAGTTGACTGAGCATTTCCGGATAATCTATGGTGTCGTCGTCCTTCAACGGTGGAATACAGTTGTTAAGTTTCGCCAGGACATCTTTGTGGGTCACGAAGGTGAGAACCGGATAGTCCCTCTCGTCTTCCACCTTTTTTAGATGCGGTTGATAATTTGTCCATCAGGCTCGGCTAGTGCGTCTTCAATAGCAGACCAACTGGACGACTGACCGTTCGTTCTCTGTAAACAGCTGGTCCACAATCACTTTCTCGAAGACCGTCCATAGATAAGAGTTCAGGGTGAAGCTGGTAACGCCCCACGCTTGCGAAGAATGGCCAACGGTGTACGAAGATGGATGAGGTCACCGCTCAACAACCGTTTAAATGTTGGTCCATCCGTCACGGTGTAGCGTGAGCGTTTTTGATGTGGACCCAGGGCCCGACCAGTAGACCGGTTTTCCACGATGGTGACTTTATCCTGATAGACGTGCATCCCCACCTCGGGTGTAAGAGGAAGGAGTGCTCGTAATACTGGTCGACGAAATGACATGTGATGAATGAGCAACACCGCCACTGACCCTTGTATTTATATTGCATTGGTTCGTCCGGTTGCGCATGCGCAGGCCTGCACCATCACCCTCACACCTGCAGCGGATGCCTGGGTTCAGGCGACTCATTTGGTGAAATCCCCATGTCTCTAACCTCATTGGTTCTCTGGAAAGGGTCACTTCCGGTTGAGCATACGCACCCTATACCTCACCCCACATTACCCTAGAGCGGAAGCCTGGGTCCAGGCGACTCATTTGACGAAATCCCCATGTCTCTAACACCACTGGTCCTCTTCGTACAGGGTTCCACTTTCGGTTGCGCGGGCGCAGCCCTGTTTCCTCACCCCACATTACCCTACGGTGGAAGCCTGGTTCCAGGCGACTGATTTGGCGAAATCTTGTCTCTAGCCCCATTGGTTCTCCGTACAGGGTTCCACTTCTGGTTGCGCATGCGCAGCCCTTTGGTCGCATTCGGAGGCAGGTAAACCTTGCTGTGCCTAAAAGCCAGGTTCCGAAAGGGCACGTAGACGCCTCTTCATCCCTGCGAAAGAAAATTTGTACTCATATTGACCTTTTTGACGTCACTAACTCACCTCGGGTGTAAGGGTGCACTCCAGGGTTTCTTCCATTCGTCAAGTAAGAGACCATGGGTTCGCTTTTCAGTCACCAATTATCGTAACATTTTATATGTATATATTTTTTGGAAAGCATGATTAAACTATTATTTGAAGACACAGCACTGATATGTTATAGAACGAGAGATCCTGAAGGATCTTGGCGCCCACCATTGTCCGATAATTGTAAGCTAATTACTAGAGGATCTTTTTGTCCATTGTCACTGAGAACAAACGATTGATTTGTAATTTTGTTTACAGAATTTCGAATCTGAGCGAAAAAGATCGAAAAAGGGACACTGAAAAATACCAAGATATAATCTAAGTTTCAGGAGTTTCAAGATTTCTAGCAACTGTACTCATGTCGGTTGTTATAATACAAGAGAAATGAGCAAAGTTAGTCTGAAAGTGAATGTACATGTACGGAGGATCCTTCACCTTCGTTTTGTAGTATTTTTTTTATTTTGTTTTTTGCACGTGTCATCATTGTGTACATGTACTGGGAGCGAAGACCAATCTCTTTGACACTTTGGCATGAGCTAAATGCTCATGCCAAAGTGCCAAAGAGAACGAATGCTAATTCTGTTCTGTTTACTGGGCTAGTTTGAGATATCTCTTGGTAAGATACCATGCTCGAAAATAGTAAGATGGTACAATACTTAATACTGAAGGGATCCGGTCCACGGAGTAATGTTGAAACTTCGAAAGTGCCTGAATCCAGATTATCCCCCTTGGATCAAAACATGCAGTAGTCTACAGTTGTCGAGTTGTGACGTTGAGTCACAAGAGTGACGTCCCTTCATGTAGCCGACCCGCCGGCAGACTAAAGGGTGGGGCAGTTCACTTGCGACTGCATGGACTAAAGAAAACTGATTTAAAATTTAAAGAAATACATTTTAATTCCGAATTATTTGAACTCCTTGATATGGAAGGTGAAGGTATGGATATTCTGTATAGTCAATATATAGAATATGCCCCACCGTTTGATCTGCCGACTCTTGTGATGCAACGTCACAACTCGAGAATACCGTATTAATTAGAAGCGTAACTTGGATTTTTGAATGGGACAAAAAAGGTATCTTGCACTACTAGGCTCCATGTGGGACCTGTGTACCAAATTTCAGAAAGATCCATGAAATATTTCCTGAGAATTCACGATAACAAAGTTTCAAGAGGGAATTCAAGATGGCCGCCTTGTGGCCATATTGGATTTTCGAATCGGACCAGAAAAGGTATCTTGCACAACTAGACGACAAGAAGATCATGTGTACCAAATTTAACAAAGATCCATGCAGTAGTTTCTGAGAAATCGCAATAACAAAGTTTCATGTGGAAATCCAAGATGGCCGCCTGATGGACATATTGGATTTGGGAATCGGACCAGGAAAGGTATCTTGCACAACTGGACCACAAGGGGAACCTGTGTATCAAATTTGAGACAGATCCAGGCAGTAGTTCCTGAGAAATCACGATAACAAAATTTCATGGGGGAAGTCTAAGATGGCCGCCTGGTGACCATAGTGGATTTTTGATTTGGACTGAAAATGGCGTCTTGCATATCGAGACCCTAAGGGGAACCTGTGTACCAAATTTGAGAAAGATCCATGCAGTAGTTCCTGAGAAATGACGATATTTAAGTTCCATGGGGAAATCCAAGATGGCTGCCTGGTGGCCATACTGGATTTGTGAATCTGACTAAAAGAGGTATCTTGCACAACTAGACCCCAAGGGGAACCTGTGTACCAAATCTGAGAAAGATCCATGAGGTAGTTCCTGAGAAATGACGATAACAAATTTTCATGGAGAAATCCAAGATGGCTGCCTGTTGGCCATATTGGATTTTCGAATCGAACCGGAAAAGGTATCTTGCACAACTAGACCCCAAGGGGAACCTGTGTATCAAATTTGAGGAAGATCCATGCAGTAGTTCCTGAGAAATCGCGATAACAAGGTTTCATGGGGAAATCCAAGATGGCCGCCTGGTGGCCATATTGGATTTGCGAATCTGACAAAAAAAGGTATCTTGCACAACTAGACCCCAAGGGGAACCTCTGTACCAAATCTGAGAAAGATCCATGAGGTAGTTCCTGAGAAATGACGATAACAATGTTTCATGGAGAAATCCAAGATGGCTGCCTGGTGGCCATATTGGATTTTCGAATCGAACCAGAAAAGGTATCTTGCACAACGAGACCCCAAGGGGAACCTGTGTACCAAATTTGAGAAGATCCACGCAGTAGTTCCTGAGAAATCGCGATAAGGTTTCATGGGAAAATCCAAGATGGCCGCCTGGTGGCCATATTGGATTTGCGAATCTGACAAAAAAAAGGTATCTTGCACAACTAGACCCCAAGGGGAATCTGTGTACCAAATCTGAGAAAGATCCATGAGGTAGTTCCTGAGAAATGACGATAACAATGTTTCATGGAGAAATCCAAGATGGCTGCCTGGTGGCCATATTGGATTTTCGAATCGAACCAGAAAAGGTATCTTGCACAACTAGACCCCAAGGGGAACCTGTGTACCAAATTTGAGAAAGATCCATGCAGTAGTTCCTGAGAAATCGCGATAACAAGGTTTCATGGGGAAATCCAAGATGGCCACCTGGTGGCCATATTGGATTTGCGAATCTGACCAAAAAAGGTATGTTGCACAACTAGACCCCAAGGGGAACCTGTGTACCAAATCTGAGAAAGATCCATCAGGTAGTTCCTGAGAAATGACGATAACAATTTTTCATGGAGAAATCCAAGATGGCTGCCTGGTGGCCATATTGGATTTTCGAATCGAACCAGAAAAGGTATCTTGCACATCTAGATCCCAAGGGGAACCTGTGTATCAAATTTGAGAAAGATCCATGCAGTAGTTCCTGAGAAATCGCGATAACAAGGTTTCATGGGGAAATCCAAGATGGCCGCCTGGTGGCCATATTGGATTTGCGAATCTGACAAAAAAAGGTATGTTGCACAACTAGACCCCAAGGGGAACCTGTGTACCAAATCTGAGAAAGATCCATGAGGTAGTTCTTAAGAAATGACGATAACAATGTTTCATGGAGAAATCCAAGAGGGCTGCCTGGCGGCCATATTGGATTTTCGAATCGAACCAGAAAAGGTATCTTGCACAACGAGACCCCAAGGGGAACCTGTGTACCAAATTTGAGAAAGAT
Organism: Hanleya hanleyi; assembly: GCA_036873755.1. Classification (NCBI taxonomy): domain Eukaryota; kingdom Metazoa; phylum Mollusca; class Polyplacophora; order Lepidopleurida; family Hanleyidae; genus Hanleya; species Hanleya hanleyi. The sequence goes on from JAVTVY010004566.1 coordinate 34,766, forward strand.
CCACGCAGTAGTTCCTGAGAAATCGCAATAACAAGGTTTCATGGGGAAATCCAAGATGGCCGCCTGATGGCCATATTGGATTTGCGAATCTGACCAAAAAAGGTATGTTGCACAACTAGACCCCAAGGGGAACCTGTGTACCAAATCTGAGAAAGATCCATGAGGTAGTTCCTGAGAAATGACGATAACAATGTTTCATGGAGAAATCCAAGATGGCTGCCTGGTGGCCATATTGGATTTTCGAATCGAACCAGAAAAGGTATCTTGCACAACGAGACCCCAAGGGGAACCCGTGTACCAAATTTGAGAAAGATCCATGCAGTAGTTACTGAGAAATCGCGATAACAAGGTTTCATGGGGAAATCCAAGATGGCTGCCTGGTGGCCATATTGGATTTTCGAATCGGACCATAAAAGGTATCTTGCACAACTAGACCCCAAGGGGAACCTGTGTACCAAATTTGAGAAAGATCCATGCAGTAGTTCCTGAGAAATCGCGATAACATGGTTTCATGGGGAAATCCAAGATGGCCGCCTGGTGGCCATATTGGATTTGCGAATCTGACCAAAAAAGGTATCTTGCACAACTAGACCCCAAGGGGAACCTGTGTACCAAATTTGAGAAAGATCCATGCAGTAGTTCCTGAGAAATCGCGATAACAAGAAATTGTTTACGGACGGACGGACGACGGACGACGGACGGACGGACGACGGACCACGGACAAAAAGCGATTTGAACAGCCCACCATCTGGTGATAGTGGGCTAAAAATGAATCTCAAACATTCCCCATGTTTCTAACACCACTGGTCCTCTTCGTACAGGGTCCCACTTTCGGTTGCGCGGGCGCAGCCCTATTTCCTCACCCCACATTACCCTACGGTGGAAGCCTGGTTCCAGGCGATTAATTTGGTGAAATCGTGTCTCTAGCTCCATTGGTTCTCCGTACAAGGTTCCATTTCATTGGCTAGTTTCCTGGAAGAGAGAAGCGGTCAACAGTTTTCAATGATGCCGACAAGACATCATGATGTTCCAAAAATATAAAATCCGTATCGCTGATCAGTATTCTTAATCCATAATAATCGTTGCAAAGTCGTCATCTAGAGAATGATGAATCTCATTCACGCTTTGATTGTCACTGTTCATATGAGCACCATGAGGATCTTGAAGTACAAGGGTTCATACGGCCCCTAGCCACGGGTTAAGCGGAATTAGACACAAGTTACGAAACGTAACGCCATAGATCTTGCACGCTACCTTCGTATTTTGCTATCAGCATGCGATATGTATCGCCAAATTTGAGTGGAGGCGCTTGGTGGAATAGCCCTGTTTTATAAGTTTGTGCAACAATGTTTTGTGACGTTGATTAAAATCGTCGCATTTAACACAGGATGTCCACTTCCATGAAAAGTGACTCGGCGGATCATGGCTCTATTCATTCGAGCTTGAGGTTGATTTAAGCTGACAATTACAAAATTATTGAAAATTTGTAATATTCATAATTATATCCTTAGGTCAACCTGCTCGACTGGCTAAATGTAACTGGTGTGGGAGATTAAAGTGTCTGCTACCCGGAAAACAGTTCTGCGAGGAATGTTCTAGCCGAGGTCGTGAATGGTCTTCCTTCCAAAAATTGTCGCGATTTTACACCAATCACTCACAGCATTGTGACAGTTGCCATGGTAAACAGTCGCGAGGAGCGAAATCATCATCGTCGTCCGCACTAAATGGAGCTCTACACACCCCCACTATTCTACCTACTAGAACGACCAGCGCTGATATTCTTCATTTTTACCTCCGTCGATCAGACGGAGGTCTAGGAGCGCAACGTGAAATCTCCCGCCAAATAATTGTCATATGGGGAACCCACGACTCATAGTATTTCCAATAGGGATCGTCATGGTTCCCGACGACATCTTGAATCTTTTCTTTGGACACAATTGAAATAACGGGGTTCCCCATTGCAATGCATTGCAGTGGGCCTTGCTTCTGTAGTCGGGTTCCACCTCAATCTCGAAACCAGAGCAAAATGGTACATCTTCAGAAAATTTATGACCTAGGCCTATCCCAAAGTTCACAAGATCATTATTGTTTAGCATCATCAGATAAACAAGAATAGTACGATCAGACAACACGCAAGCGAAAATACTGTATAATTGACGTCATTCGTTGTTTTCCGCGTTTCAATGGTTGATCTTCAATGCAGAATATAGGTCAACTAAATTTATAATGTCTGCTGCTTCAAACGAGTAGGCCTACAAGTACGTTCAGTTTTATTTTTTTAACAACAAAACTTGCATAATGTTAGCAACAAAAGTACATATCATCGGGCGTATGAACAGTACTATGTATTGAATGAAGAACAGAAATGCTGCAAATGCCCTGACCTGATCATGTACATGTCACGCTAAGAAATTTCCCGAAGATGTACCGTCTTGCGGCACCAGTCCATTCACACCCATTCATCTCCTCGTCGGTTCGTCCGTTTGTGTGAATCGTGTACCTGTCATTCACTTTGTAAGTTACTACAGTCTGATAAAACTGGTGTTGATAATTGTAATCTTTATTGGTAATGATCATTGACACAAAATATCTCCTCCAAGCAGCACGCAAATTGCGTGTTTTACGGTTTCCAGGGGCAACGTTTTGAAGGGGGATAACTCCGCTCAATACTTCTAGAGCACTTGTACAAAAGTTGTCTCCCTTGGTATTTTTTTTTTCTAGCTTTGTTGTCTTATCAGTTCTAATATTTTTTTTAACTTGTTCAAACGATATAAAGATGAACAATTATTCTGAAATTAATTTGAGGGATTCTTCAATCCAATCAAGATTTTGCAGAACTAGAACACTTTTCAGCCATTTCATTTAATTTTTTGGGGGTCTTTTTTTTGTCTTCGTTTTTTTTTGTCTTTGTTTTTTTCATTCTGGCTTTAGTGAGTCTGTATGACAAAAAAGAGCAATAAACCTGATTCTTTTAATTTCTGTTTCGTAGAATGAAAGAAAACGTGAATTTATTTTCAAATAAAAAAGTTCATCATTCTGTGCTTTTGAAACATTCTGTCAATTTGAAACCTGCTTTGATTTTTGAGTTGTAAGTTGGTGCAGTGATCTCAATGTACATCATCATCATAATAAAGGAGTTAATTGTTCATCTTGAGCTTGACTAGTTTTGATCCATATCACCTAACGGTCTCAAAATTCTTCCTGGCAATGTATAATGTAATAGCGGATTTGAAGCGTCCATTGAGTCTGGAAAAAGACTTGATAGGTCTTGAAAAAGGTATGGAAAAGGTCTGGAATTTTGAAATCCCCAAGGTGTGGGAACCCTGTCGTTTTCTTTCAGTTGATGATATCCACCAGCCTGGTTGTTCAAAAACAGTTATTCTAAATTTTGCTGATAAATTATATTTCCGGAATTTTATCTTGGCATTTGGCAGTTGAATAATGGTTTGATTTTGCAGAAGCACCAAATTGATCTACCTGCGTGAGTCTGTATACTTATTTAATAAAGCTGATAAATAATATACATATGCTTTTCTTTTCATTTATCCTAACAGTTTAGTGACATCCACATTGTGTGCTGTGATACTTGTTGATGAAGAATAATTTGCTTGTTAAGCCCTGATAATATTATGAAAACTTATTCTGAATTGTAGCTGAAACAAAGGAGTGTCTACATTCCACATGTAGGCCTACATTATTGAGATTTTTGACTGATAGCATGGATGGAACCTTTCTCAATTTTGTTCTGTAGTTTTAAGCCCTGGACATACCACTGGGCATTTATTTGCCATACGATCACATGTCACATACTTTGTTCAGCCCCGTGATCTGGAACCAAACAGACAGTATCACTAGATGAAACAAGCAGCCAGAGGATGCTAGGTCCCCCGCCAAAATGGCAGCAATATTTTTTAGCATTGTTGGTCTCAGGGGATATACATGAGGGAGGCAACTGCTGCTTCATAGGCGTTGGATGTGGAAGGGTCTTTCTGCCTTCCCAAGTTTTAAGATCAACTCAGAACGATTGACTGAAAGTTGATTGCTTCTGTGATATAGTTTCCATGCAGTGAAGCACCGAGAAGCATCCCCAAGTGACATCTCAAGGCATTATCTGCAAACCAAATTTGACGAGAAGCTGAAGGCATCAACATGTTGCCCGGAAACCAAATTTTAAATTTTCCACCAGTTGTCGCCACCTGTAGGTGCAAGTGAGCGAAATGCAATCCCAAGCATCATCTCATGGCATGGTAGCCTACATGTATTAGCCTATAGTATCTTCTACAGCGGGCCAATGATCGGCTGATGCAGCAACAACAGCATTTTCCCAGTTAGACGGCAGATTTTGAAATCAAAAACGAGGCCGCGCTATGTCATCAGTCAACTGAGACAGTCGCGTGGCTGTGTATGAAGATTGGGGTGGGTCTTATCTAATAGTGATCCAATGAAAATGCTCGTATTAGTTTAAAATGGCGGGGTCGAATGACCAATCACTGAACGGGAGACAGCTGGAACAGTACGTTGACACTGTCTGTTAATACAGGGGGCGTCAGAAGTAAATTCAAAGTGGTACGGCCACTATCATTGCACTTTAGGTGAGGATCCGGGGGCCGCCCAGGCCCCATATGCTCCTGGGGTCTAGATCGCCGAAGAAGCGTTCTGAGCGATTTCTGGCGTCAATCAAAATCACTCTGCATTGAAGTGTATTTTTAGTTCTTTCCTAACCCTTTTACCATGAAAACGCAATCGATGGTGGTTTTCTGCGATGCTGAATTACAAAAAATTGTGTATAGTATAGTACTGTATCCTAGGCACATCGTGTAGAAGTAACCGAGATGATACATCGATAATGTATACCAAATTTTACATTGAGCATTTGAACAGTGTCAGAGATAGAGATCATTAATGATTTTACATAAATTAAAGATGGTTGCCCATCCTTCCCGTCACTCAGAGGAACTAATATGGTTATTCATTAATGCAAGTCTCTTCATACATCGATGCTGTAAATCAAGTTTCGTATAGAACATTTGAATGGTATCAGAGATAAACATCATTAAAGATTTCGAAGAAATTAAAGATGGCCGCCAAGATTTCCGCCCAATCAGAGAAACCAGATCTGTCATTCATCGTAAGTCTCTTGATGCATCAATGATGTATACCAAATGTTACACTGAGCACTCCAACGGAATCAGATATAGAGATCATTAATGATTTTGCCTAAATTAAAGATGACCACCAAGGTTTTCAGTCAATCAGGTCCCGATTCAAAGTATCTGGATGTATCGATGATATATACCAACCTTCATATAAAACAATTGAATGGTAACCGAGATATGTAGGTTATCATTATCGATTTCGCATGAATTAAAGATGGCCTCCAGGGTTCCCAGCTAATCAGAAAAGCCTGTTTGGTAATTCGTTGAAAGTTGCTTGATGTATCGATGATGTATATCAAATTTCGTACTGAACAGTTGAATGGTTTCCGAGATATGGATCATTATCCATTTTGCATGAAATTAAAGATGGCTGCTAAGGTTCCCACCCAATCAGGTCCCAATTCTATAGGCTTCTGGTCCTTGACTAGGTAAATAAGCATGCCAAATTTGGAATTCATCAGCGGAACAGTTTTCCGGCTATCTCGCTCACGAACGGACGTACGGACAGACGGACGTACAAGATGATGACAATACCCCATGAGGGGTAAAAACATGGGTCTGTGCCTGATAAATTTTAAGCCTTTTGGGGTTGCAACTCATTCATAGAAAGCTCCCTGTACATGAACAACTGCATGCCATCATCTGTCAGTCTGAAGACCAGTAAGGTTGAATTCAGTTCAATTCAGGAAATTGATCATATGCACAGTATGCACCCAAACATTAGGAACACAGTTGTAATTAATATAGTAATATACATGTGTGGACACATATGATTCGTGCAGAAGCTACAGGGTAAATCATATAATGTGCAATACAATTATTTGTTAGCAAAATTGAAGGAAATGTTGTCCTTCGTTTAAGATGACACGAAATTCAAAAATCAGGGATTCAGTACTGCGGGGATTTCCCCGCCAGTTATTTCACATTATTCTGAAATAAAATATGGTTCATGCAAAAGCTTT
>JAVTVY010004567.1:0-41358 GCA_036873755.1 Hanleya hanleyi
AAGTTTTCTGGTCACATAGTAGATAAAAAATATATTTCTATTAAAACTTTCTGACACACCCCCAATGGTTGCCATAGTGAGTCTGATGCTATGACCTCATTCACAAGAGACGTTTTTAGCCAAGAAAAATGGTACATAACATAATTTCTGATATTTTTGAAGGCAAAAGGTCAATCTATCTGATGATACATGTTATTAGTGGCCGCGAAATATTGGGAATACCTTTTTGCTTGGATGTGCCATGCCAATTTACTACATAAATAGCAAGGCCATCATTTAGTGGTGTGCAACCTGAAGATGCTGACAGTAATTTTTTACCATATTTTGCATTGAGTCCCAGGTAGTTTTAAAGTTATCAAAAACATGGATGCATGGTTTGCAGATGCACAAAAGAGCATTTTGAGGCACTGTTGCCCAAATCCTGAAAATTATGGGTGCTTTGTGTGGCATGGGGCCAAAAAGCTGGATGGATATGGGCGCATTGTATTTATTTCGCCAAATGGTGTGAAGACCGAGTTCAGGGCACATCGCCTTCAGTATATGATTTCCACAAAAACATATGATCTGCCCGGATATAATTCTGATGGTGACACCCTGGATGTGAGCCACCTATGCCACACCCCAGCTTGTGTTAACCCTGTACATCTGATTTTAGAGCCACACTCAGTTAACATGGAACGACTGACTTGTCTCAATAATGGGAAGTGCACAGAGTTGCACATTCCCCATTGTCTATTATTTTGAATTCAAGGTAATTCTGTGAATTATATTTGTTCCTATCCCCAGGCCAACAATTCTGAAATGTTCTCCCTCCCTCCCTCCCCCCATTAAAAACACCGGCCGATCTGACACTGCCAACACTCGGGCTTACTCTATCAAAATCATTACTCCCCCTTCACCTTCCGTCGCAGATGATGATAATTATGAGACTCGAGATAGCCAGGTGTTTCAAAATACTCGGGCTCTGGCCTCACCAGGTCTGTTTGATAAGCTTTTTCACCATTTGATCTAATTTTGGCATGTAGCTCATAAAGATATCTTTTCTTAGAAATTCTCCTGGTTTTTGATACTTGAGTTTGTTTTCCCAGCCTACGTTTATCCTCGGCTTTTTGTCTGCTAGTCATGCCCAGAACAGCACGTGAGCCCTTTGTAATTGGAGTGCCAACATATTTACATTGTTGAATCACTGATTTAGCCATTCCCACATTCATTGCACTGATTGCACTGTGAGTACGAGAAGCAAAGTTTCTGGAGTAGGTCTTATTTTTTGGAACTGACTTACTAATACCATGATTGAGTGCCTCACTTTTCTGTGTATTTAGCAAATACTTTGTTTTTTTCAAAACTCCCTGGCCTATTCTGAAATGTATGCACTTTCTCAACTTGTTTTCATCTTCACCTGTGCATGTAATCGTGAAATTAGTTGGAAGAAAACAGCTGTTCTTTACCCAGTTATCTCCCCTCCTCCCTTTACACACATATGAATATATTTTACAGAGTGTGTGGTCTCCCTGGTAACACAAAACAATTGCATCAGTTACATATGTCATCCTATTTCTTAAACGTTCCTGTTTATAACGAAGCTCTGGGTATGCAGCCTTATGTTCGGCGTGACAGCGGCATGCAAGATCATCTGCAAATAGCGTTTGATTATGTTTCTGTATCTCTTTTGTTCTACCTGGAAAACTGTTATCACTAAATGTCATGTTTGCTGTCTTACTTCTTTGGCTCTTTCCGAGATGACGGGTGTCGAGCTGATGGGTCGGTTCCACAGAAAGGTATCCTCCATAGTACATATCGCTTGCTGCCAAATATGACCCACTATCTGCATCTGTTGTCAGGTGTTGGATTTCGGTTCCGCAGCTGATCAAATTTTGAATTGTTTCAGTTGTCCACCGGCGCTCATCACCGATCACATCTTCTCTCTCTATGTTCGCAGAACAGTGCCCCTGGTGTTCAGGGCACTTTACCTGCTCACCGGTTTTATTTTCTAGTAGTCTTGCAGTCTGACATAGCTTATTTTTTAGTACCACATCAATTATTTTCTTCTCTCTTGTAGAATTCTCAACAGCTGTCAAACTAACTTGAGTAGCTGCCTGGAATGGAGTCTTCGACACACCGGTATATTGAGGATTGTTGTAACGGCCATCAACCTCAATGTTGATTGGTGAACCTGCAGGTAAATCTTTTATTGTCCTATCAAACTTCTGAATGTCTCCTATGATTCTCTGCATATCCTGTTTATTCTGGTTGATCAGCTTCTCTCCTACAGTGTTGCTAGCTTTTTGCATGCCACTGAGAGATGGGCTGGGCATATTCATGCTGTTTAACACTTGACATATCTCTGTGTTAGCAATACTGGTATGACTTAATCCAACCTGTAGACGGTAGTTTGGGGCTGCTGGATTCCTTCCCTTCTTTCCAGTTTTCACTTCATCATAGAGTTTTTTGCTTTTTGACTTATACCAGCATTTATCACAAGCCAGATTTTCTTCGAAGCATATCCCCTTTTTGATCTCACTTTTGAAATCCCATGTCAGAGTACCAGTACACATTGGGTTGAGCTTCAGGTGATCATGAAAGGAACAGTTCCACAGCTCTGCTGTCTTTCCCATGTGTAGGAATCTGTATGTGTCCAGTTCAGGCTCTTGAGTGGAATCCCCCTCTAGGTACTCATCCAGTATGTTTGGGGGTGGGGGTGGTCCAGGTCTTAGCAGACCTGTGTTGCAAGGCTGCATGGAGGCATCTATCAGGTTCACCCGCTTTATCCCATCCTCTCCACGTTTACTTTCAACATTGCTATGGAATTTCTCCTCATTGAGTCTAACATACTTTTTCGCAGTTATATCTACAAAACCAGGTCTGTGTTGCACCGTCCATCTATTATACGGTATACGTCCCTTCTGGAAGCCTGAACGTCTAAGTCTTTTCCTGCCCCTTGCCATTTTGATTCTGTTCCACTCAAAACTGGACATGCTCTTTTTTGTTGAATTTCCAAGACAATTTATAGCTATACTGACTAATTGGATCCTGTCAATTCCACCAGTAGACTCCATTTTTATCAGTCAACTGACCCTGCCCTTCCCCAGCTTTACAGCAGGCCTGTGTCATCATGGTCATAAAATATCACAAGGTGATGAAAATTTTAATCTATTAAATTCCACAAGCCATCCCAATTACAGTATCTTTCTGTAGAAGTGACACTAAAGTAGCGTCCTTCATATCAGATAAAACAACATGGTCACTTTTCAGATTTTTCCAAATTTAGGGGGGAGGGGTAGTTTTCTGTCTCATAACTCAAGCCTGGTAGATAAGAGAGGAATTCCTTACACTGACTCTGAACACTGAATGACAGCATATAACAACAAACATAAAAAGTTCCAAGTTAAATATATTTATTTCAAAATAATTGATTTTTTAAGAATGTATTCTCATCAAAAGTATAATTTATGTACATAAATAGTATAAAAATAGGCTTGGTACATTTTCCCCTGTATCTCTTCAGCATGTGGTCTTGTAATCCTAATATTAATACATAAGTGTACATATGCCTCAAGGATTACACTGTATCAGTTTTGATCAAATCTCTTCATCTTTGTATATTTGTAGGTTACACACCACCAAATGGATGATTTCTTGTACCGAGGATTATCCCGGAGAGTAAAAATTCGGCTTTTGTGATTGGTCCATATTCCTCCCGGAAGTGGAATGGTTAGTTTCATATTTTTACATTTCTTCATACAATATGTGGTCTTCAGAAGTATATAAGTTTTCTGGTCACATAGCAGATAAAAAATATATTTCTATTAAAACTTTCTGACACACCCCCAATGGTTGCCATAGTGAGTCTGATGCTATGACCTCATTCACAAGAGACGTTTTTAGCCAAGAAAAATGGTACATAACATACCCTCAATTTCTGATATTTTCGAAGGCAAAAGGTCAATCTATCTGATGATACATGTTATTAGTGGCCGCGAAATATTGGGAATACCTTTTTGCTTGGATGTGCCATGCCAATTTACTACATAAATAGTAAGGCCATCATTTAGTGGTGTGCAACCTGCTACGTGCAGCTTACGAGGTCAAATGGCGGGATTCTAAATGAAACAGTCTGAGTTTTCTGGTTTGCGCCGAAGTCTACAAAAACGGTATGTTTTACTTAGAGTTAAGCTATAATTCATATGTTATCATTTCCGTAAACACTTAAAGTCATAAACCGCATACAATTGCAGTTGTCTGGCGCATTATTTGAGCTCATAAAGCCTTGTAAATATTTGTGTATTTTCACCGCAGTGTAAAACCATGTGCTTTTCAGTGTGGCCAGGTTCCTTTTAGTATGTGCAGAGTTCTCTCCCTTGGTACACTGTGCGGGCATACGTTAGATGTTCGTATATGATACATATGTATTTTCTTTGTTTGAAACTTTATTTTAGAGGTAGGAATTAGACGTTTTCCGTACAAGAGTTGTGTATAATGATTTAGGAAATGTATACTATGTCTTATTCATATCAGCAGAAATGTGATAATACGGTACATCAAAGCATCATATAAATGACTGATATTGAACTGTATGTACATCGTTACGATAATCTGTTATAGATGTCCAACTCTATGTTATATAAGCTTTATGCAGGACATACTTATCGTAAATAGGCGTGTATATCATATCTCATAGGTTAATTCATTTTATGTCTTTTCAGTCAATCACGCTCCATTCGTCACACTCCCCGTCACGCCACATTCATATGGTTGATACTACGTCATGTCATACAGTCACGTCAAGTATATGAGATACTTCGTCGTTATACGTCAGGAACAAGTGTCCTAATCTGTTCTGGCTACTGGACTGTGTTGTGTTGTGTTACAACTATGAATAAAGGTGCTGTTATATGATGATGAACAATTGCGTGCATTGAGTTCTTCGGTAACGGACATTATAGCATTGACGTTTTTAAAGAACGTACCAATTTACTGTAAACAGAGAAAACAAGATGACTGAAGAATACGACCCGTGGGGCTTTGAGGGGCAAGATGGTCAGCAGTTGTACAAGTCAACGAGTGCTAACAGAGACAATATAGAGGAATTGTCCGGTGCCCGCCATAAAAAGCCCACAGAGAAAGGACTTTTGTATTGTCTTGAGATTAAAGAGAAGTCACTGAACAATCTCAGCAGACAGTTAGAAGTCAAAAATGAGGTGATTGATCGGTTGATGGCCGAAAATGCTGATACACATACTGTTCAAAAGAATTACAGAAGATGGCTGACTTTGTATGAAGATTATCTTAGGGCCAGAGATGAATACAAGGATCTGTTGGCAGGTTCCGATGAAGACCGATTCTCAGTAAATGATGCGATATTCTCAACTTTCAAGACTACCGTAGAGAAATGGTTCCTTAGATGGTCGGGTCGCAGCCCTAGTACAATAAACATGCATCCTGAGGATAGTGCTTCACAGGTCATCAGAAGCAAACAAGAGAAGACGTTATTAGGTGGCAGCCGTGTTACATCACTACACGGTTCCGCCGTGTCTGCTGCCAGAGTTAAAACAGAACAACATAAAGTGGAAATTGATGCCAGGAGGAAAGCGCTAGAGAAAAGACGTAGTCTGGAACTAGCTAGACTAAAATTAAAACTTGATGAAGAACAATTACAGTTGGATACTGAACTTGAGATATGCCATGCAAAGAGTAAAGTGCTTGATGAACTTGAATGTGTGAGAGAACAAGATTTGAATAAAAGCCCTGAAACTTCGCAGGTTTCTCGGCGAATTTCATTCACATATGCATCAAGAGACAGACAGGGTAACTTAAATGCTCCATCATTTATGCCATCTAACAAAGTTGAGTTGAGTTCAGGTAATGTTCTCGTGGAAGCTAGTGCTTCCAAATCTGATCAAATTTCATTCACACATGCATCAAGAGACAGACAGGGTAACTTAAATGCTCCATCATTTATGCCATCTAACAATGTTGAATTGAGTTCAGGTAATGTTCTCGTGGAAGCTAGTGCTTCCAAATCTGATCAAATTGCATCCATTCATGCATCAAGAGAAAGACGGGGTTTATCAATGTAAATGCTTCATCATTTGTTCCAGGTAACAGGGTTGAAATGGGTACAGGTAATGCTCAGATAGAAGCAAGTGCTTCAAACCCCATCTGTACTGATACTAATTTTGATCGTCATGTTACTAATCCTACTGTTCTAGGTACAAACACAGACACACCCGAGCCAACACCTGCCAGTCAGATAGCATCAGTTGTTCGCCAACTACGGAAGCCAGTACCTGAGATCAAAAAGTTCGGAGGAGATCCGCTCGAATATAAACGATTTATCCGTCAATTCAACACAAAAATTGTTGTGAATACAGAGGACGACGAAGAACGAATGAATTATCTGGAGCAGTATACCAAAGACGAAGCCTACAAAATCGTGAGTGGTTTTGGATACCTTAGTGCTGAAACTGGTTACAGTTGTGCTTTGAAGGAACTGGAAGAACGCTATGGCAACAACGAGGTCATGGCGAACGCCTTCATCAAGCGTGCCTTAGACTGGCCGGTAATAAAGCCAGATAACCCTAAAGCACTGGACGGATTCGGCATATTCCTCACGGAGTGTGAGAATGCGATTTACAGTATTGAAGCAGTAAAAGTTCTCGAGTATCCAGACAACCTGAAGAAGCTAGTTGGCAAATTACCGTATTTTTACCACGATAAGTGGAGAAATACTGTGCAACAAAACAGGGCAAAATCAGAGATGATCAAATTCTCGCAATTTGTCAATTTCGTGAAGATTGAATCGAAAAAGGCGAATGATCCCACATATGGACGAGAAGCTCTGCGGGTAGATCCAAAACAGGGTGTGGTACAAGGAAGAAGGCCAGTTGTATCTAAAGTTAAAGGAAGCTTTGCTAGCCATGTCACAAATGTACAAACTGGCGATAAGAGATTTGTGCAGCGGAACCAGAACGATAAACAGAGCTCCTCGGGCGATTGTGCCGAGTTGAAAAGGACAGCCCTTTCTGTGCCTTGTCTGTACTGTGATAAATCTCAACATTGTTTGGAGAAATGTGACAAAATTAGTGCTTTGCCATATCAAGAGAGAATAGACTTTCTCAGAAACAGAGGTCTATGCTATGGGTGTCTCAGGATTGGGCATCAGAGGAAACTTTGTAGAAATAAGTCCACATGTCTACAATGCCAAGGACGCCACCCAACCATATGTCATGTGGAAGGATGGGTTTCACGGATTAACGGTAAAATGCCACAGAAGAAGATAAGCGAACATAAAGAAGATGCAAATGCCACAAGTGCATGCGCAAATGTCGCTTATGGTACAAACAGGCAGCCAGAGGCTAGTGATGGAGAATGTACGATGGCTATTGTACCCGTGAGTGTCAGGCTTCGAAATGGCATGAAGAGCATCCAGACTTACGCATTCCTCGATCCAGGAAGCAGTGCAACATTCTGCACAGAAGACTTGTGCAGAAAGCTTGGGGCTAGTAGCAAACCCATGAAGATAACTTTAGATACCATGGGTACCCCATACGTCATGCACACCTTGGCTGTGCAGGGCTTGGAGGTAAGCGATCTGAAGATGGAGAATATTGTAACATTGCCAACAGTCTACACAAAGGAGCAGATGCCTGTGTCTGGGGGACACATCCTAACGATGAAGGATGTAAACCAGTGGTCCCACTTGAAGGACATAGAGCTTCCCACAATAGAAGCTGAGATTGGCCTGTTAATAGGAAATAATGTCCCTGATGCGTATACTCCGTTGATGTTGAGAACGGGCACGCGTGGCAGCCCCCATGCTACCAAATCACTAATAGGTTGGATCGTCTGGAACGTCCTGCGACCGATTTCCACAAATGCAGAAGATACAAATACTTTCTCAGTTAATCGGACAAGTGTAGCTGCCATCCAGAACCTCGAAGACCTGAAACAACTAAATCAACAAGTGCAACAAGTAGATTTCCCTGAGCGCAGCATCGATGACAGGAAAGAACACTCACAAGAAGACAAGAGATTCTTAAATAAGGTCAGCAATTCAATCAAATTTGTGGATGGTCATTACTCTGTAAATCTGCCCTTCAAGAATGACAGCGTGAAATTCCCGAACAACGAGTCTCAAGCCCGGCAACGATTGAAGAGTTTGAAGTCGAAAATGGCTGCCGATTCCAAATTTAAGGAAGATTATACCATCTTCATGGCTAACATATTAGACAAGGGTTATGCAGAACGTGTTCCTGAATGTGAGCTGAACAGGTCAGATAAGAAAGTTTGGTATATACCTCACCACGGGGTGTATCATCCCCACAAACCGGAAAAGATCAGGGTGGTGTTTGATTGCACAGCGACATATCAAGGTGTTTGCCTGAACAGTCTTCTTTTACAAGGCTCTGACCTGACCAACAATCTAATAGCAGTTTTACTTCGGTTTCGTCAAGAAAACGTCGCTCAGATGGGGGATATAGAGTCCATGTTCTACCAGGTAAAAGTACCCAAAGAAGATGCTGATTGTTTGCGGTTTCTGTGGTGGCCGAACGGCGACACTAGAGAAGACCCAGATATATACAGAATGGTGGTTCACTTGTTTGGAGCTGTCTCGTCCCCAAGTTGCTCAAATGCTGCGTTGCTTGACACGGTGAATGACAACAAAGATCGTTTCGACCCTTATGTCACAGATGTCATACGTAGGAACTTCTACGTCGACGATTGTCTAGCATCCGTCGCCAGTGAAGTACAAGCTATTGCGCTTGTGCGGGATGTTACAGATATGTGTCAACTGGGAGGATTTCGCATAACAAAGTGGACAGTAACAGTCGCAATGTATTGGAATCTATTCCACCAGAAGAACGAGCAAAAGAGGTGAGACATCTGAAGTTGGAGTGTGACTCTCTTCCCAACGAACGTGCTCTGGGAGTGCATTGGTCTGTGGAACAGGACACTATCGGTTTCAGTATTCAGCCAAGAATTACAATGCCCACCAGAAGAGAAATCTTATCATTGGTCAGTTCGGTATACGGCCCATTGGGGTTTGCAGCACCATATGTATTGACTGCCAAGATCATCCTTCAAGACTTGTGCAGACAAGCCATGGATTGGGATGAGGAGATTTCAGGTAGGAGATAAAAGCTTGGCAAGCGTGGTTAGAAGGACTAGCCCTCCTGAAGAACATACAACTTGAGAGATGCTATAAACCACAGAATGTATCTTCATGTCAATTGCATGTATTTTCACATGCAAGTGAAAATGGATACGGGGCAGCTATCTACTTGCGGCTCACTGACGACGAGTGTCGCACACATTGTACCCTCGTCATGGGTAAATCAAGGGTTTCCCCGCTTAAAAGAGTCACAATACCAAGACTAGAACTGACTGCAGCAACGATAGCAGTTCGTTTAAGTAGGATGGTTCTCCGTGAGATAGATTACCCGGTGGACAGTGTACATTTCTGGACCGACAGCATGACGGTGCTTCGGTATATTTCTAACGAGACTACCAGGTTCCAAACTTTCGTCTCTAACCGTGTGGCTGTGATTCGCGAAGGGTCTGAGGTGCACCAATGGAACTATGTCCAATCCAAACAAAACCCGGCTGACTGTGCCTCAAGGGGGTTACATATGGATAAGTTCCTCCAGCAAAAGGAATGGTTTCATGGACCCAAGTTCCTTAGCGACCCAGAAACAGAATGGCCAAAATTTGAAGATAATCAGCGCAAACTTCCTGACGATGATCCTGAGGTTAAAGTTACAACGAATGCCACCATTGTGAGTGAGACGAGCCACACGTTGGATTGCCTACTACAACGTCAGTCAAATTGGTTGAAGTTAAGGTCAACACTGGGCTGGATCCTGGTTGCAGTAGAGAAGTTCAAAAAGCTGGCATCCCGCACATCATCTAAAGAGTACAAATCGGCTGATGTCAAAGAAATAAATCTGAGACTGAAAACAGCCCACCTCTCAATGGAAACATTGCGTCAGGCAGAGGTGGCGCTTGTAAAGCATGTGCAAAGTCAACACTTTCAAAAGGAAATTAACGTTCTAACTGACAAGAGCAGTACACGGAATTTGGATAAAGCAAGTCCCATACGCAGGCTGGATCCAGTGATGGTTGACGGTGTTCTTAGAGTAGGAGGACGGCTTGATCAGGCGAGCACTCCGTATGCAGCAAAACATCCCATCATTTTGCCTAAAAGCTCGCACCTTTCTCACTTACTCTTACAACATACTCACGAAGCAGTAGGTCATCTCGGAAGAAATACAATGGTGGCTGCACTCCGTCAAAACTATTGGATTATAGGTGCATCTGCTGCCACGAAGAAGCTTGTAGCTAAATGTGTCAGGTGCCGCAAGTATCAAGCTCGCGGTGCAGAGCAGAACTTCCCCCTGATCGACTCGCAGTCAACCAATCCCCATTCACGTCAGTTGGCATGGATTATTTTGGTCCAATCGAAGTTAAACGTGGCCGCACATTTCTGAAAAGGTACGGAGTCGTGTTTACTTGTTTGACATCGCGAGCTATACACCTCAAGCTAGCTTGCTCGTTGGACACTGAGTCCTGTATCCATGCCATTCGAAGATTCATCGCCAGAAGAGGTCCTGTCGAAATAATTCGATCTGACAACGGGACAAATCTTGTCGGGAGTGAAAGAGAGTTGAGAGAAGAAATACAAAAATGGAATCAAGTCAAAATCCATCAGACCCTGCAGCAGAAAAATATCACCTGGATATTCAACCCGCCTGCCGGTTCTCATCATGGCGGGGTCTGGGAGAGAATGATATGTACCGTTCGCAAGGTATTGCATTCGCTACTCCATCAGCAAGTGATCCCTTTGAACGATGAGTCCTTAAATACGCTTTTCTGTGAAGTTGAGAGTATTCTTAATGGCCGACCAATATCCAAGGTGTCCAGCGACTCTACAGACCTAGAAGCCTTGACACCAAACCACCTTCTACTGATGCGATCAGGTGAATGTCTTCCTCCTGGGCAGTTTGACAAGGCAGATAACTATGCGAATCGTAGATGGAGACAGGTGCAATATTTGGCTAATATTTTCTGGAGAAGATGGACCAGGGAATATTTACCCCTTCTCCAGGAGAGACAAAAGTGGTTACAGCCTAGAAGGAACATTAAGGTTGAAGATATCGTCCTGATAATTGATACCACCCCCAGGAATGCTTGGTGCCTTGGAAGAGTCGTCGAAGTTATGAAGGACCGAAAGGGTCTAGTACGATCGGTCAAAGTCAAGACCAAGTCGACGCACTTAGTTCGACCAATCGACAAGTTGTGCTTAATCTTAGAGGCTGATGATTCTTCTTCCTGCACTGGTCAAGCCTGAGCTTCCAGTCGTGAACGAAACTCGTTGCAGAAATACAATGGACCTCCGCTTACAGTTTTGTATCTAGAACCCACGTAGTTTGGCCTATTTATGTGAAGTTGAAAACTTGCTACCTGAATACTGCGCAATTTGGGGGCCGGTATGTTAAGGCCAAACTTATGTGTTTAGTTTTATTGAGAATTATTTTATTATATGTGATTCAGAGACTGATGTGTTTAGCTGGTCCCACCACTGGTGTAGGGGAGACTACTCTTGCGGTCTGCAAATCTGCTAGAATGTGTGTGCATGTGTGGCTATGCTACGTGCAGCTTACGAGGTCAAATGGCGGGATTCTAAATGAAACAGTCTGAGTTTTCTGGTTTGCGCCGAAGTCTACAAAAACGGTATGTTTTACTTAGAGTTAAGCTATAATTCATATGTTATCATTTCCGTAAACACTTAAAGTCATAAACCGCATACAATTGAAGTTGTCTGGCGCATTATTTGAGCTCATAAAGCCTTGTAAATATTTGTGTATTTTCACCGCAGTGTAAAACCATGTGCTTTTCAGTGTGGCCAGGTTCCTTTTAGTATGTGCAGAGTTCTCTCCTTGGTACACTGTGCGGGCATACGTTAGATGTTCGTATATGATACATATGTATTTTCTTTGTTTGAAACTTTATTTTAGAGGTAGGAATTAGACGTTTTCCGTACAAGAGTTGTGTATAATGATTTAGGAAATGTATACTATGTCTTATTCATATCAGCAGAAATGTGATAATACGGTACATCAAAGCATCATATAAATGACTGATATTGAACTGTATGTACATCGTTACGATAATCTGTTATAGATGTCCAACTCTATGTTATATAAGCTTTATGCAGGACATACTTATCGTAAATAGGCGTGTATATCATATCTCATAGGTTAATTCATTTTATGTCTTTTCAGTCAATCACGCTCCATTCGTCACACTCCCCGTCACGCCACATTCATATGGTTGATACTACGTCATGTCATACAGTCACGTCAAGTATATGAGATACTTCGTCGTTATACGTCAGGAACAAGTGTCCTAATCTGTTCTGGCTACTGGACTGTGTTGTGTTGTGTTACAACTATGAATAAAGGTGCAGTTATATGATGATGAACAATTGCGTGCATTGAGTTCTTCGGTAACGGACATTATTAATGTGTTTGTGATAAATGCTTTCCAGTGAGAAACATAAAGCTGTTTTGAATTTATCAGGTTAGAAAGAAAACAAGTTGCATTTTCAGTTATGAGCGCTGTGCATGTAACTACATTTTTTTCAAGAATGGAAACAAAGCTAACTGTGGTGGCTGATATCTGCCATGTCGTATCATCGTACTATCGCCCTATTTTTACTGGCGCGATGGTACGATGGTACGATGCGATGGCACGATGCGATGGTACGATGGCACGATGGCACGATGCGATGGTACGATGGTACGATGCGATGGTACGATGGCACGATGCGATGATACGATGGTACGATGCGATGGTACGATGGTACGATGGAAATTCCTCCATCGTACCATCGTACCATCGCATCGTATCATCGTATCATCGTACCATCGTATCATCGTGCCATCGCATCGTGCCATCGTATCATCGCATCGTGCCATCGCAACGTACCATCGTACCATCGTACCATCGCGCCAGCAAAAATAGGGCGATAGTACGATGATACGACATGGCAGATATCAGCCACCATAGCTAACCCATCACAGGATAGTTTAAAATAACTAAATAAATGGTTAATATTACATAATTTACATGTACAAATTTTCCTGACATGTTGAATTGCACTCTATATCCAGACGCCACTGAGGAACATATTTTGTGGAAGAGCAAGACCAAGAAAATTAACCCAACTGAGGCAGACTATGAACAAGGAATTGTTTTTATATAATGGATATGAGCTCTGCAACTTATTGCAAGCTAACGAGAGCTACTCCAAGTGCCCTGTTTCATGCATATTGATGAAAATAACTTTACAGCTTTAGTATGACAGTAACTTTGGACTTCATCTGGTCTAGTTTGGCCAGCAATTTTTCTATTTTGGAGGTGGGGGGGGGGAGGGGGTAGGGTGTGGACTATTTCCATGTGATAATTTATGCAGAGAGAGAGAGAGAGAGAGGGAGAGAGTTAAGGTTTAACGTCGCGTTCAGCAATATTTCAGCTGTATAGCGACGAGATATTTTATGCAATAGATAGGCCTATACCTTATATGTAAATGTAATACTAATAGGGTTTTTGTACATGTGAAACCTTTGTTTGTCTATGATTTCTATCCATTGACATGACTATGTCCACTGGAGGTAAAGGCCAATGTTAACTGATCTGTTAAACTGTTCCCCTGTTGCTTTTTTGTGGATGGAAAACAGAGTATGTGTCGGTCAGGAGTAATGCTACGCCTAAATACAGGAAATCGCCGTCTACGTGATCCCCTCAGAAAATATGTGTCGGTCAGGAGTAATAAAAGTCTATGTCTTCGGTCAGGAGTAATGCTATGTCTATATACAGGAAATGGCCGTCTACGTGATCCCCTCAGAAAATATGTCTCGGTCAGGAGTAATGAAAGTCTACCTTCGGCCAGGAGTAATGCTACGTCTATATACAGGAAGCGGTCTACGTGATCCCCTCACTACAGGTGTGTCGTTCAGGAGTAATGCTACGTCTATATACAGGAAAGAGCGGTCTATGATCCCCTTACTGAAGATATGTCGTTCAGGTGTTATACTAGGCCTATATAGATGAAAGGGCGGCCTACGTGATCCCCTCAGTAAAGGTGTGTCGATCAGGAGCAATGCTACGTCTATATACAGAAAAGAGCGGCCTATGATCCCCTTAACGAAGGTATGTCGTTCAGGTGTAATACTAGGCCTATATACATGAATAGGCGGCCTACGCGATCCCCTCAGTAAAGATGTGTCGATCAGGAGTAATGCCACGTCTATATACAGAAAAGAGCGGTCTATGATCCGCTTACCGAAGGTATGTCGTTCAGGTGTAATACTAGGCCTATATACATTAAATGGCGGCCTACGTGATCCCCCCAGTAAAGATGTGTCGATCAGGAGCGATGTTACGTCTATATACAGGGAAGAGCGGTCTATAATCCCCTCACTGAAGATATGTCGTTCAGGTGTAATACTAGGCCTATATACATGAAAGGGCGGCCTACGTGACCCGCTCAGTAAAGATATGTCGGTCAGGTGTAATACTAGGTCTAAAGGACGGCCTACGTGATCCCTTCAGTAAGGTTGTGTCGCACAGGTGTAATACTAGGTCCATATACAGGAAAGGCGGCCTACGTGATCCCCTCAGTAAGGTTGTGTCGCTCGGGTGTAATACTAGGCCCATATACATAAAAGGGCGGCCTACGTGATCCCCTCAGTAAGGATGTGTCGCTCGGGTGTAATACTAGGCCCATATACAGAAAAGGGCGGCCTACGTGATCCCCTCAGTAAAGATATGTTGCTCAGGTGTAATACTAGTTTTTTTATACAGGAAAGTTCGGTCTACGTGATCCCCTCAGTAAAGGTGTGTCGCTCAGGTGTAGTACTATGAAAAGACGGCCAACGTGACGCCTTTCACATGATACAGGCACACCGAAGACCACAGACGAGTTGGACAAGACCTGAAACAGAAGACGGATGACGATTACAAGAATACCAACATCGCCTTGAGTGACAACGCCGCATAGCAAGAACACCCAGAATCAGAATACTCGACCCTAGACCACACCGGACACGCTACCCCTTAGATGTTACCGAACTGACGCCTCAACACAGAATATGATCCTTTGACTTTCACGCAATATAGGACGTAGACCTGCCGTTCTGTACCCCACTACACACTCCAAGCAATTGTTACAGGCACAGATTTCTGGAAGGACCCACCCTGTTCCCAAGGGCGTCGTTAGGGAAGTCGTCTCGAAGAACCCTGAAGTCGCTCTGGTTCTCCCAGTTTTTTTCTGGACGGCTTTGTTCGCGTACTATGGGATACCGAGACAAAGGAATCATCCACGCGATTACAACAAATATTTTCCAGTATAAAAACCAATAACAGACCAGTAGTATACAAAGCGTCAATTGACGCAACTTGACCTCAGAAATTTGTATATGACCTTTGTGACGTCACGCGTCAGCCAATCAGAAGCGAGTATTGATGTCACGTGGTGTGGGTGGGTGGTGGGAGGTGGGTTTAAGATGGCGGCGTGGGTGGGTGGTGGGAGGTGGGTTTAAGATGGCGGCGTGGGTGGGTGGTGGGAGGTGGGTTTAAGATGGCGGCGTGGGTGGGTGGTGGGAGGTGGGTTTAAGATGGCGGCGTGGGTGGATGGTGGGAGGTGGGTTTAAGATGGCGGCGTGGGTGGGTGGTGGGTGGTGGGTTTAAGATGGCGGCATGGGTGGATGGTGGGAGGTGGGTTTAAGATGGCGGCGTGGGTGGATGGTGGGAGGTGGGTTTAAGATGGCGGCGTGGGTGGATGGTGGGAGGTGGGTTTAAGATGGCGGCTTGTAGAAAAACGTATAAAAGGAGTCGATTTTTAGGGAAGGGGTGTATTCATTGCACTACCTGACCCTGACCAGCCTGCCTGCCTGCCTACCTGCCTGCCTGCCTGCCTGCCTGCCTGCCTGACCAGCCTGCGCCTGCTGCCTGCCTGCTTGCCTATCCGCTTGTATGAGACGAAAGCATGACACGTGGAGAAGATTTTCCCTGGGACCCAGCAGCACCTCCGGTTGAAGTCTTGCCTGAAGATGAGCGTGTCAGGGACATTTATCAACGACACTGGGCTACCATACGCCATTGTTTTCACCGTGACCGTCGTCTATTGGACTTGTATAACTTTCGGCTGCAGGACCTCACGTATCTGTCTACCTATGCCGAGAACATTTTCACAGATCAGGTGACAGCGTTCAAGTTGAATATCACATTCGGGTACATTTTACGGCACAAGGAGACGGACCAGGTGCGGTATTATTATCCCAGCAATAATACCTATGTGTTTGATCAGCCGTTCACGGTGACGGATGCGATTTCTCTGGAGCCACTCCTCGACCAACTGACTACGTTGGACCCATTGGAATGGGCCCGGTTGCAACGCCCCAATACCCAATGGCTTGTGGAAATGGTGACTAACGTCACATTTTTCGTCACGAAAATGAGAGATCATCCTATCGGTGCTCCTGTACTACTATCCCCGTGGTTGCTTCATCGACACGGCCTGTATGCATTAACGGCAGGGGCAAAGGGGCCCTACAAAGACCGGAAATGTCTGTTTCGGTGTTTGGCCGTGCATGTGGACGAGTGTAACCCCCGGTCTTGTGACAGAGTGGCCAATGATTATTGCGAACAGTATTTACAGCAGCAAGACTTGGATAAGCGGCACTTCCGTGGAGTGCCGTTCAAGAATTTGGATCACGTGGAAACACTGTTCAACATCAATATCTTTGTATACCGATTACGATGCGAGGAGGAGGATACATTTGTGGCTGAATTGGTTCGTCGTTCAACAGAACGGTATGCTGCTACGATGAAAGTCAATGTGTTCGACGACAATGGCCTGAGTCATTTTTCGCTGATCTACAATATGAGCCAGTACGCTCAGTCTTTCAGTTGTGCCCAATGCCATCGCGTGTTTAAAAAGTCTTACGACTTACATCGTCACGAGAAAATCTGTGACAACAGTGTCAAGCGAGTATATCCGGGTGGAGTGTATCATAATACGCCTACTATTTTCCAGGAACTGGCCGATGAGGGTATCATCATACCGGAGGCGGATCGTTATTTCCCCTTCCGGGCGTGTTACGATTTTGAGGCCCTGTTGGAGCCCATGGACATGTTCTCAGCGAAAACGCAGTGGACGCAGCGCCATATTCCCCTGAGTGTCAGCATTTCCACCAACGTGTCCGGCTATGACGCTGCGCCTGTCTGCTTCGTGTCGTCGGGGGACTCCCATGAGTTGATTACCCGCATGATGGAGTATTTAGAGCAAGTCAGTGCGGCCAGTACAGAACTATTGTTCACCAAGTTCCAGGACGTACTCGACCAACTGGACGACTGCATTCCTATACCCGGTGTATCGTTCAGCGACAATGAAGAGTCAGAGTCAGAGTCGGAGACCCAGGAGCCGGAACCCATTCAGTCGCAGGATGTACCTATACCTAAACCGTATGCGGAGAAATTGAAAGTGCGCTTCCTACAATACCTAGGTCAGTTACCGGTGCTCGGCTTCAACTCGGGGCGATACGACTTGAACATGGTGAAGGAATTTCTCTACCCTTACTTGGCCCAGTCCGAAGTCCGTCATCAAGAAGATCAATAATCATATGGCCCTCACTACCACATCACTGCATTTCCTGGATGTACGGAACTATTTAGCTCCTAATTGTAGCTATGATCAGTGGGTCAAGGCCTATAACTGTGCACAAACCAAAGGGAGGTTCCCTTACACGTATATATCATCGCTCGACCGTTTGCAGGAAACACAGTTGCCACCCCGGCACGCCTTCTTTGATGATTTGAAGCAAGTGGAATGTCCGGAAGACACGTACCGGGAACTACAGCAGGTATGGAACGATGAACATAGGCAGACCTTGCGAGATTTCCTGGTATGGTATAATAACCTAGATGTGGTTCCTTTCCTGGAAGCGGCCGAGAAAATGGTGCAACTCTTTCGTCGCCAAATGCACGTCGACATCTTCAAGGAGTGCTTGAGTTTACCCGGTCTGGCGCTTCGCCATCTTTTTCAAGAGTGTCCTACGTACTTCTCGCTGATACAGCAAAAAGATGCAGACATGCATGATTGTCTAAAGCAGAACATTGTGGGCGGCCCGAGTCTTATTTTTCACCGTTATCACGAGAAGGACGTCACTACTCTCCCCAGTGGAAAACCCTGTGCTAAGATCATCGGTTTCGATGCGAATGCCTTGTACCTGTGGTCGCTGGCCCAACCTATGCCCAGTGGTCATTATACACGTTGGTTGGCGGAAGATCGGCATTTTACACCGCAACGTTCACCCTACAAGCATCTGGCTGATTAGTGGTTGGATTGGGAAGCCTATCGACGGGCGATTTATATACGACACCAGACCAACGCCACAGAGAAGCGCATAGGAGATCGTCGACTTCCCGTCGATGGGTTTGCCCTGGTGGGTAGCACACCCACCGTATTCCAATTTTACGGTTGCTATTGGCACGGCCACGAATGCCATTTCAGCGCTGGACGCTTCAACGAGCGACGTGGAAAAACACCGCAAGAATTACGGGAAGAAGTGGTGGCGAACGGTGATTATGTGAAAGAGCGAGGATTCCATCTGATTGAAATGTGGGAGTGTGAATTTCACACGATGTGTCAGGCCCTACCCCATTTACGACGTTTCCTAAAAGAGCGTGAGTACCCCTTGATGTCGTCGGCGACTGCTGAGTCTGCCACAGATGTTGGACGCCATTCGTTCGGGCGACCTCTACGGCTTTGTCGAATGTGATTTGCATGTTCCCGATACTCTCAAGCCTCTCTTCGCCCAGTGCCCTCCCATCTTTAAGAACACGCTGGTGGGTCGGGGGGATATTGGGGACACCATGAGGACCTATGCGGAGCAACACGAGTGTTTGCCTCAACCTCGACGCATGTTGATTGGTAGTATGTGGGCCGAGAAAATCTTGCTGGGCACCCCCTTACTGCAGTGGTACATGAACCACGGTTTGGAAATTACTCAAATATACCAAGTGATACAGTACGTACCCGACGCTTGTTTTGCGGAGAATGCCGACATCGTGACGTCGGCCCGTCGTCAAGGTGATGAATACCCGAGTGAGGCCATCATCGGTGAATGTTGGAAGTTGACTGGCAATGGTTATTATGGAAAAACAGTTACGAACCAGGATAAGCACGTCAACGTGAACATTTGTACTACTGCCCAAGCCCGCAAAAAAGTGAATTCTCCTCTGTTTCGATCCGTGGAGGTCATCGATGACGACACATATGAAGTCACTTCAGCCAAGAAGACTATCCGGTACAACCTACCCCTGCAGATTGGATGTATGGTATATCAGGTGGCCAAGCTGAGGATGCTGCAGTTTCTCTATGACTTCATGGGTGTCTATTTTAATCCATCAGACTGGCAACTCATGGAGATGGATACCGACTCGGCCTACATGGCCGTCTCTAATGCGGATTGGGAGTCCCTGGTGAAACCAGAGTTACGTACCCAGTATGAGGTGGAACGGGACCAGTGGTTACCTCGACGTGACCATTACCAGTATGATAAGCGTACGCCGGGCCTGTTCAAGCTGGAGTGGAGTGGGGATGCTATGATTGGTCTCTCCTCCAAGACGTATTACTGTTACGGAGGAGACGGAGGAGAGGAAAATAAGTTTAGCTGCAAAGGGGTGAGCCGGCGCGATCCCAACATCGACAAAGCCTTGTACTTGAACGTGCTGCAAAGCCAGGCCAGTGCGAGTGGTACTAACCGAGGATTTCGGGTGGTGGATCACCAGATGCGCACGTACATCCAGCAACGAGACGCCTTTACTTTCTTTTATCCGAAACGAAAAGTGTTGGCCGACGGTGTGAGCACCACTTACTTGGACTTGTGAACGGAACACACACACTATAACTGTTGATACACGAGTTATAAAACTGTAAAAGTCAGGATGGCCGAGTGGTCTAAGGCGCCGGTATTAAGTGCTGGTCGGCGATTGCTGTCGTAGGTTCGAATCCTACTCCTGACAGAATTTTTTGTGCCACTTGTATATACATACCACTACTATTCTATGTGTACATACCACCTGTATTCTATTTGTACCTATTCAGTAACCCATTCTTGTTGACTTAAATAAAAAAAAAAGTCAAAACCCATCATTTTTTGTGTTTTTTCATCTTTTATTCAACATCAATGAACGTCAGAACAACAACGTCATAACAATAACGTGATAATAAACAAGTGGCCTGCGCGCGCAGTGCATTTTTAAGTTAACCAGAGAAATGGAGCATGCACATTAAAACGAGAGG
The DNA here is from genome assembly GCA_036873755.1 of Hanleya hanleyi. NCBI lineage: Eukaryota > Metazoa > Mollusca > Polyplacophora > Lepidopleurida > Hanleyidae > Hanleya > Hanleya hanleyi. The sequence continues at coordinate 20,369 of JAVTVY010004567.1, forward strand.
CCGTCCAGTCATAGACGAGGACATCACGGTCTTCGGCTTGACAATAATCATCAAACATGTGTACGATAGTGGGCATAGAATGTCCTCTACTCCGGTGAGTGAGATAAAACACACAGTACTGTCCGCACACACTACTCAAGGGTCCTTGTAATCTTTGAGTATTCCAACGCCACATTGTAGTAGAGACGTCCATGAATTTCACCAAATCGGCATGTAGGGGTGCAAGTCCGTAGGAATCAAAGTATTCGCCTTGGCCTAGGGTGTCCACGTACACAGCTATCCAATGTTCACCGGGTCCACTCCTCGGGTCTGTATTCAGGATGTAGGCTGCTCGGATGGTGGAGTGGGTGGGAAACACATTGCGTGGAAACACACCTCGAAAGGGGATCTTCGGATCTCGCTGGAGTATGCCCATCAGCTGCTCTGTATCCATGATGATGACTCTAGCTGGCGTAGTCACATAGCACGTTTCTTTGCTGATCCACGCTGATGACGTTATCAAACTCGGCGTAGCAAATCACGTTAATGGTGTGGGCTAGAGGGGTGGCGAAACGCAGTTCCAACCGTAGGTTTCCTTTCTTCAGCAAAGCCAGTTGATGATCGTGTTCCAAGGTGGGGGTGAGGTCAAAGGCGAACAATGTGTACCCACGGCTAAAGTCGTCTCGAGTGATGGTATTGCCTTCGTCCTGGTTGTTTTGTCCTGTGGCTGTAAACAGGTTCAGGTAGGTCCGCACATAGTTTTTGTTAGCAAAGTCCGGTTGTAATGGACGGGCTGGAATTTGATGGCCGGCCACGTGCAGTGCCACAAAGTTGATGTTGAAATGTTGAAAGTTGAACGGATTCTCAGCCCAATTTCCATCGAAAGCGGTGTTGGTCACACACGCCAGGGTAAGACGTTTAGAAAGATCCCCTAGAAATAAATTTTCACGGTTGGCCATCATCGTACCTGATGGCACAGAGAACACCTTGGTCTGTACGCGTCGGATGGGGTACAGGGCTTGTTTTTTCGATACGGCTTCCATGTGACTCAGCAACACGCCCTGTTGCAAATCTACCGTACGGACAAACAGGGCTGCATCTTCAATGACGATGTTGTAATTGACACCCCGACTCCACCGGCCATTAAGGCGAACGCGGGTAAGGAACGGATCAACTTGATCTTGATGGATACACCGTTCATCATGTAGCGGTCTTGCAGGAACAGATCGGCGTGCAGTCGTCCCATCATCTCGATGGACTTGCTTTGGGCTGCCATTCTTTTGCGTACGACGAACCCATTATTGCCACCGAGCAGGCTGTCCATGACTCCGGGTGTATCCTTGAAGTACAGCTGAGCTTGTAAGTGTGATTTTTTGGCATCACTGCCGTACGACAACAGCGTCTCCATGTAGGCTCGGTACGGGTACGTATTGGTGGACGTACTGATGAGTTTATCGTTCAGACCTATATCCACCTGTTGGAACAAGGAGTGCAGCCAAAGATTCACCGGGCCTACTACCGCATCGTCCGCTATGGGCGTCCCGTCGTTGTCCATTATTTTGGCTTTCACGTACAAGTAGGTGTGGGCTAAATCCAGGTAGGCCGTATCTTTGTTTTCAATGGTAAATTCCACGGGGCCCTGCCCCGTCAGGCTAGCCAGGGGTCGATGTTCTACCCAACGTCCTTCGGCTACACTGGTTTGGGTGGGTGGAATAGTCCACAAATCCAATTCACTGTTGGTAGACGGACACGACTCGGAGTGAATGAATGCCATTATGCGAAGATGTCTCTCCTACTACTCTGCTTCTTCTTCTTCTTCGTCTTGGGCTTAGTCCTCTGGTGTGTGCGTCGTCGGTGTGTTGGACGTCGAATGACTCTTCGCTGTGTCGGAGTTTGTCTTTTAAGGGCTTTGGCGATCAAGACGCCGCCGGCTTCTTTAGCCCGTCGTTTGAAGGCTTGTCGGGGTGCTGTGCCTCCCATCACATCACCGGCCACGCGCAATCCACTGCGTACCGCTTGTTTCCCCACCGCTTTAACACCCCGTGTGACCAAGGGTAAAAACGTTTTCACAATGCTGCCCAGTATGTTCCCCAATCCGTGACCTCGTTGCACGCCTGCACCGCTAAACATGGGCAAGCCTCCTCCCGTTTGTTTCTTGTAGTAGTCGACATAGCTGGGCGTATGGCACTGGTAAGGCACGTACATTATACGAAGTGAGGAGAGCGGACTTGTCGGAAATGAAGTGTCAGCACCACTTTTCCTCGTTCGAATGCGATCGGGCGTCCCGTGTCATCTCTTATATCCACCGTGATCGTGTTGATATCGGTATGTCGTACGGGCAGGTAGATTATATGGTTGAAACTCAGGTTGACTTGATCGCCATACGTCTTGCTAATGGGCACCACCCGTAACAGAGGTGTGTTCACATCACCCACAATATGGCTGTCCACTGCGTCCGAGTAGACGTACAGTCCGTACACACCTACTTTCATATCCATCAAAATGGTACCGTTGTCAATGGTGGGACCCGTGTAGACGCTCTCAGGCAGCCGTAACATTTGCTGTAGTGTAGGACTGAGTTTCACAGCCACGTTAGGGCTCAGCATGATAGAGCTCTTGTCGTTGTGTACGTTGACATCGAAGAACACGTTTTTCTTGAAGCGAAAGGCTATCAGGCGTGTTGCACTATCCGTGCTCTCCCGTAGAGCCTTGTACTCCAACAAGGCCATCAGACCCTCTTTGAACTGCTGGGGCGTATCGTATTGGCCTTCGGGGAGAATCAGTCTGTAGATTTTACCTTGGTAGGTCACTTCGTACCATACTTCTTGGCCTTTTACGTTGTACCATGAGTAAGGGTATTGAATATCCACCAGTCCACATTCCCATCGTCCAGGTAAATGTAACGGTTGTGGTAATTGAGTGACATACTTGGTCAAGGTGTTGTCAGGAAACACTTCGACTGAGCTATTACTGGGCAACGTCAGGTAAAACATGACGACTGAGTTGTTCTGGCTTCTGCACCGGGTTTTTATAGGAGTTATTAGTAGGGTTCCCAGTAAGGGCCCCCCCCCAGGTCTTGGGCGCCTTACCTCGGCGTTGTGATCGTCGCGGTGACTTAGATGAGGTACGGCCCCGTCGTGGTTGTGGTATTTTGGACGGCGGTGACATGGAGTCCCAAGAAGAGGAGGGTGGAGGTTGGTGTCGGTTCGATTGCTGCATAAAGGCCCAACGGTTAGGATTCCCTACCAATTCTTGAGGGGTGTGCGTGTCTTTTAATCCCTGAGCAAAGACTTCCCAGCCCGGTGGATTAGAGTGTTTGCGAGAACGTACCATATCGTTGATCAAATCGGTCATATGAGACCCCGGCACCACTTTGTTTCGAATCAGCAGTTTTCCTTCAGCGTTCCAACTCATATCGGAATTCTGTTTCACCCGGTCCAACAATAAACGTGCCTTGGTCTTGAAGGCTTTAGGCACACTGGTCAACACTTCCTCTTCCAGCTCAGGTGAAGGTGGTGATGGGGATGTCAGTGTGGGCGTTGTGGGTAGTTGTGGTGTACTACTACTACTATTCCCTCTATATTGATCCATAAACGTCTGGTACTGGTTCAGCTTTTGATGGTAGAGTTGAATTTTCTCGTGATCGGGTAGTCGACGTTGCAGTATACTATTCATCTCTTCATCCAGAGACTGGAGTTGTTGCACTGTGGCAGGCACGGGATAGGGTGATTGCAAACTCTGTAACAGTCGAGGTTCGAACAGCATCATTTTTTTCGTATGTTCCATGATGACGTTAGCGTCCCAAGATGGAGCCTAGTAACGGTCCCAGTACAGTAGCGGCTAAGGGAGCGAGGAGTGCGCCGAGAAATCCACCTCGCTGTAACACCTGTTTCTTTTTCTTGACACTACCCGTCTTCTTCACCAACGTTCGGAGACCCGCCTTGTGCCGTTGCAATTTCCCTTTCTGCAGAGGACTGAGTGGAACATTGCCTTTTAACACATTATGGGCCACTTCACACAAACACCGTACCAAGTCGGCATCCGCCCCGCGCACCAGGGCCCGGCCCACCTCCGGTGGCGCGCTGCGTAATACGCGCAGGGCCGGCGCGTGCTTGCGTATCCGTGCAGACATGATGATGAATGACGGCTAGAGTGGATTGTCTTCTTCTTTTATCTTTTATCTTTTATCTTTTATTTGGGTGTGTACACCGTCTGCACCTCGCCGGGAAAAATGAGGGTACGCAATCGAAGGGTGGAGGGAGTGTCTTGTTTCAAGTCGATGAGTAGATACCCGTGAGCGGGTTGGGTAGCATCTTCAAAGGCTTCTCGTACAAAGGCTGTGTTTTTAGGGTTCATCTGTTGGGCCAGGTGCGTAATTTGTGAAGCGTCTCTGGGGTTTTTGAATAACACCACATACTGAGCATTCAAACTAATGTTCCTGCGCTCTTTGTTCTTACTGAAGAGATTCTGCACGATGTAGATGATGCTCAACCGACGATGATGGCTTCCTTTGGTAAAGAGACGGGTGATTCGACTGTCCGTTTCCGTCATGAGATCGTCCACCACCACCAAGGTGTCTTGGGGTGTATCCTCAGGGGGTAAGCCTTCCACTAAGGTGAGTCCCGGGACACGTGCCAGTTCTTCGTACGCGGGTTGCCAAGCTCCATAACACCACAGGATGCGAGCTAGAGGCGGTGAAATGAGGGCTGACCCGTGTTGGATGAGACGTTGAACGAAGTGTGTTTTTCCCGGGCTCGTAGTCGAATGGGTACCGTTGTCGTGGTAAACGTGATTCACGGGGATCCACTGCAAATATTTTTAGCGGCGTAGGAGTCGTAGTGGTGGTGGGTGTACTAGGTGATGGTGATGGTGATGAGGTGGAAGGATCGTCGCTTCTCAGGGATGACGGAGGATGACGTGGAGTCGTAGTACGGGGCGTGGTGGTCGTCGTGGGTGACTGGATGTAACGGGCAAAGGGTAACGTGGTGATGGATGGAGTAGACGGTGTGTGAGTAGACGTCTTGGATGGAAACGTGGGTGTCTGGGTTGATACGTGGCGGTACCTTGACGTCTTGGATGGCGTAGGCAGCGTCGTCGTAGTGGTCGAAGTGGTGGTGGTGGTCGAAGTGGTGGATGACTGAGATGTGGAACGCAGGTTGTTGAAACAGGATATCACGTACGACAAATCGTAGAACACGCCTGTAAATAACGTACCCAGAAGCACTACTAGACACACTACAGTACCGACTTGTGCTTTTCGAGTTCGTAACAGTAAGGGTAGATGTGTACTATCCATGGTACAATCCTACACTGAAGGCTGGTGGTGATAGGGGTTAGAATTTATAGACGTTTCATGTCACGGCCTGACACCCAGGAATTAAACGAACGAGGCCACCCTTGCCATTTGACGAAATGATAGGGAATGCCACGTCGACGTTCCGTTTTCAAAATCTTTTCCACCGTGTAGTAGTCTTTCGGTGTTTTCACTATGGGTTGTAATTCTGCCTCGTAAAACGTGCCTTGCAGTGTTTCTCCTTGTAGATCTTCCAGTTGATAGACGTGTGGCTGTCGAGGTTTATGGCGAACGATGACAAAGTGCTCGTCACTCCAGTTGGGCAAGTAACTTTTCTCAAATTGGCCTTTCACTTTACTGATCCGTACCACATCTCCACGTTTGTAACGGGGTGCCGTGAGTGGTAGAGGTGGACTGGATGAGTACAGCGTAGCACGCACTTGATGTTCGTTGCGTTCTGTCACATCACGGGGAGCTCGTTGGATACTGCGATGATAGGCTCGATTGTACCCTTGCACCAGTTGAGGTAGTACATCGATGTACCGTCGGGTGTTTTGGGCGGTAAAATACTTGTACATTCGTCCTTTGAAGGTGCGATTGAATCGTTCCACCACAGAAGCTTTGGTCTCATTGTACGTATGGAAAAAAAATACCTTCTGTTTCTTAAGAAAGGCTTGAAAGGGTCGGTTGAGAAATTCTGTGCCTTCATCCGTTTGCAAATAAAGAGGTTTGCGCCCCGTCTTGAAAATCTGCTGGAACGCTCCTATTAGATTCTCTCCTGTTTTGGTGCGAATGGGTAGTACCCAGGCATACTTGGATAAAATATCGATACAGGTCTATATGTACCGATGTCCATCATTGTGAGGTGCAAATCGACTCATGTCCACTAAATCCGCCTGCCATTGCGCGTCTATACCTCCTACGATCACTCAGTTACGGCGAAAATGTCGTCGGGCTGCTCGATGTAAACTATAAGTGTCTTGGGTTTTTAACCAGTCTCGAACTTCAGTTCGACTGATGCCTTGAGAAGGGGCAGCTCGAGCGAGCGCTCCCACAGCGCTATACGCGGCTGGACTCGTAGGGTTGTAATACAAATCGGTTAACACCTTGTTCACTGTAGATGCTGACTCCTTTTTTCCCTTTCGGGACCGCTTCATTACGGTCTTCTTACCCTGCATCGGGTCGCCTCTGGGTCTCCGTCATGTGTGTTCGCTTCATCAGGTGACACTGTCACTCTAGCCTCTGTGCATTCTATAGATATAGTACTTTCGTCTTCCCCGGCTGTATCATCGGATTCATCATGTTGTTTTTTTTTTCATGGGGTTCAGCCAGCGCGTCTTCCATAGCACGAGCCCACGCCAATTGGTCTGGTGATCGTTCATCCGGTGTAAACAGCTGGTCCACAATAGGCACTACTTTCTCCAAGGCTGACCACAGAGAGGGGGTTAGGATGAAACTTCGCGTAGGATCTTGGTAGCGGCCCAGGCGTGGGAAGAGGGCGGTACGGTATACGTAGATGGCATTGTCCATGTGGATGAGGTGTCCGTCCAACTCACCGTTCAACACCCGTTTAAATTTAGTCCAGCCATCACGCTGTAGCGTCACCGTATTCGATAGAATCTCAGCGCGCGCCCAGCAAATAGCTCCACCGTCTTCCACCAGGGTGACTTTATCTTCATAGACGTATAACCCCACCTGGTAGGGTGTAAGAGGCAGAATGGCTCGTAGTGACATGCTTGCTGTAAATGTCGAACGGTAAATGACACACACTCTGTCTCATCCCTGGTATTTATAGTGTCAGGTACTATTCTGTGAGAGGCGGCTCCTGTGGAGAGAGTACTTCATCCACCACGGGGACTACTTGTTGCAAAGCCGTCCATAGATCGGGGTCCAGAGTAAAACCCTCTCGCTTGAGACAGAGAAGTCGAGCAAAATAGGGACCGCGGAAAATGTAGACATCGTCACACAGGTGAATGCTATCCCCGTCGAGGTTACCGCATAACACACGTTTCAAGGTAATCCAGCCTTCCGGGGATAAAGAGACACGCGCGGGTTCAGACGTACACCAACACCGGCTATCGTCATCGATCAGCTCCACGCGTTGGGGGTATAACAATAGGGTACAGTCCGGTGTAAGAGTGCGGGTAGCTAGAGAGCACGCCTGGGGATAGAGTACATCGTGGACGTCGGTGATAATAGCTTTCAGCGCCTGCCATAATGCCGGCCGGAGTAGGATAGCGGCACCCCCACACTGTTCTAGCCGGGGAAAAAAAGAATCATCTCTACCACTTCGCAGGTACACACCGACTCCCACGTGCAGGAAATCGACTTCGGGCTCTTTTCCCTGTAACAACCGTGTCAATAGAGTCCAGCCTGCTAAGCTTAAACATAACTTCACTTCTCGAGGATGTTCTTCGATGAGCTGCAGTTCATGATCATAGACAATGAGAATCACATCAGACGTGAGTTGGAAGAAAGCGAGCTCCTTTCCGTGCGCTGCCATAATGGTGAATGACAAAACACCGTCCAGGCAAAATGTATATACCGATTCTTGCTAACTTCATCGTAATAAAAAAATTCGTACGCGTACCCTGTTCTAGAAAAATAATTAAAATTTACAAATGCAATTTTTGTAGGTGCGCGCTCCAAGATAAAATATACTTCAGAACATTTGCGATGACGCTACATCTGTGTGTCATTTGTGCCTGCACTGTAAAACAATTAAGAAATTTTTGCTCACAGGTAGGAGAGAAGAAGACAACATTGAAATCGTCTCCAAAATGCTTGACCGGCCTATTGGTTATTAGCTCCCTTTCAAGACATTCCATTCTCAATGCCTGTAATGGCCGCTAGATGGCGTCATGCCTAGCGCTCCAAAATGAATCGGGAACTGTGCACGTTGACTCTAAGACCCTGCACTGAAACGAAGGCTATGTTTTTAATAGTTTTCTATAGTTCTCTTTCGATAAACCCGTTACAATTTTCAGGGAGATATTATAAGGCTGTAAGCCATAGTATTGACGTATTTTTAGCCAGGAAAATCGATTTATTTTCAATGTACCGGGGTTTCCATACTACCGTACTTTAACATTACGGGTGTAAAAAATCGCTAAATTCATTAAAATAACGGCTTAGTCTAGCGCTAGGCTGCTAAATTTTTTAAATACTACACCATGAATTGCCTGAGTTCAATTGGAAATAAAATTTATACGTGCACTGACATTTATTGTAAAATCACAGCCGTTTATAATTGGGAAAGAAACACAAACCTATTTTCTGCAGCGTAGCCATAGAGGACACATCTAGAACGATTTCGCCGAGGTCCGCGCTTTACACTATATAAGCTAGCGACCCGCTTCAAGCGGGTTATTCCAAAACCTTTCACTGACCAGAACAGATATACACAGAGAGAGAAAAAAATGAGCCGTGCAACCATGTCTACCACATCTGGGCGAGGGGTATCTAGACGGGCGAAGAGAGCCATGCTAAAAGAAATCAAGCAGTTTTGGCTGGCAGAATTAACAGAGTGGAGTGGGAGACTTAACAACGAAGCCGTGACGGGAGGCGGAACAGCGGAGAATTTAAGGAAACTGATAAATGGTGCCAGAACCATTAGCGAGGAGGGGTGGATAGATTTACTACGCAGGACTATGGAGGACGAGATGCGCCCTGCCCCCCCTCCTCGGCTGCTGGCGCCCCATCCATCACCACCACCACAAGAGCCAAGCGTGAATTTTCCGCTGGAAGACCTCCCCATTCCTGACTTAGAGGACAAGCACGAAGAGGGCCCACAGGGGATAGCTCCCGCAAACTTTTTAGAGGGGATGCCCATCAGTCCCCATCTCCCTGACGATGTTCAACATCGATTCACCTTGACACCATACCGCTACTTCTCAGTGAGCAAGATGGAGTAAGGGGGGTAGACAAGAAAACCCCCTCCTGAAGAAAACAGGATAACAAATTGAACCATAACAGTCCTTTTCAGGACTAAAAAAAGCAATCGAAAGAGAACTTCTAACTTGGGCACAAATTTCAAAGCACAGATCCCCACATTACCTTTTTTTTTATTCTATTAGCAAACTGCATCACCAAAAAACAACCCCTGCCCTATATTAACGGTCCTTGTCAGGACCAATCTCTCTCTTATAAACACAGGTTTTATTTTTATTTTTTTCTCTCTCCCAGTAATTAATATCACAGCCCGAATGATAACGGACTGAAATTTATTTTTTTATTTTGATAGAAGTTATAACAGCCCGAATGATAACGGACTGAAATTTATTTGAACCAGCACAGGGATATATGTGTGTGTGTGGGGATCTGATGTTAATTTTTTGTGCTTTGATAGAAGTTTCCCCTTTCGGAAAAATGGGGTGGTTTTAAAAAAAACCTTTTGGATATGTAATAAGCGATTACATCGTTGAGAGGGCCTGTTGACGTTGTCTTCTCTCAGTACACACGGGACATGTTAAAGGTATCAATTCACACACTAGGGGTTTGTTAGCCTCCGCACACGCTGGTATTTGGGCATGTCGATCAATACAAGCTACACACAAAGCTTGGTGTCCGCAGGGGAAAATAGCGTATTTAGCGAATTGGTTACTGCATTCCACGCAGTGTAAATAGGAGACTGCTTGGCGTTCTGTGTTGAATCCCAGTGTTGTTGTTGTTACTGCAGAAACGTAGTGCATCACGTCTTGGTTTTCTTTTTGGCTTATTTTTCTGGTATTCTCTCTTATTCTCTGTTTTCTTGCATCCTTCCTGTTTTTTCTCTCCTGTTGCCTATTTCTATTGATTCTGACATCTTTCCTGTTTTTTCTCGCGTCTGTCCTCTTTCTTCTTCTTAAGTCTTTCCTCACTCTTTTTCTTGAGTCTTTCTTTTTTTGGAGTACTGTGGTCTTCTCCTCCTCATCTTGTCCTTCTTCTGTATCGGTTCCATCTGTATCGGTTCCATCTGTATCGGTTCCATCTGTATGGACTCCGGTTTCTTCTTCTTTTTCTGTAGCTTGGGGGCTTTGTTGTTGTGGTTTCAACATACTTTCTAACATGCAGTCTATGTCGTCAAAACATTGGTATTCCACTGGGGTAACATCCGGTGTCGCTGCTAGGAAGTTACTAAGCTGCGATGTGGCTGGGGGGTCACTAAGATGAGGTGTGGCTGGTGGAGGGTAGTCCCGGGGGGCTTGAGGTGGAAATAAGTCTTTCATTATAGCATCCAACCATGGTTCGTCATGTACCATACTAATGATGTTGCCCAGCAGTTGTACTTCATTATCATGATTTGGGATGATGTCTGGTATATCAATATCCATGATTTCAGCCAGGGGTGACTCCATCACTGGGCACTCAGGCTAATTGTGAATGACTGAAAAAAATACTGCGCGCTATTTATAGTGTAAAGCGCGGACCGTAGCGAAAACACTCTGTCGTCTGCTACAGTTACGCTCAACAAAATAGATTTGTGTTTCTTTCCCAATTTTAAACGGCTGTGATTTTGCAATAAATGTCAGTGCACGTATAAATTTTATTTCCAATTGAATTCAGGCAACTCATGATGTAGTATTTAAAAAATTTACCAGCCTAGCGCTAGACTATGCCGTTATTTTTAATGAATTTATCGATTTTTACACGCCTAACGTTAGTGTACGGTAGTATGGAAAACCCGGTACACTGGAAATAAATTGGTTTTCCTGGCTAAAAATACGTCAAGACTATGGCTTACAGCCTTATAATATTTCCCTGAAAATTGTAACGGGTTTATCGAAAGAAAACTAGGAAATTTTTATGCTTGGGCAATGGTAACACAGCACTATACAGTGTGCAGGCAAAAATTTTTTAGCAGATACCACCATATTGCACTCACTGACACCGGCCGCCATCTTAAACCCACCTCCCACCATCCACCCACGCCGCCATCTTAAACCCACCTCCAAACACCCACCCACCAGCCGCCATCTTAAACCCACCTCCCACCACCCACCCACCAGCCGTCTAGACTATAAATAACGCGTAGTATGTTACCATTTATTCACAAAATACAATCATGGGTACAAGAAGACGACCAATGTTCACCCACCACCCTCCTAGAGATCCTAGAGAGATGGTTACCAGAAAGGTGGTTACCAGTGAAGATGATGGTGGAATATCCATAATTACAAGCTTGCAGCCGGTTATTACAGACGAAACCAACATACGGCGAAGTCAAGAAGAACTGGAACAGCTACGGAGGGATGTAATGCAAGAAGATGCGAGAAGACGAAGTCAACAACAAGACCAAGAAATCAGCAGGATGGTCGCCATAGAAGAAGAAGATACCGATTCTTGGGCCGAGGTAACCCGCCTCAACGAACAGATTAACGGCATGAGACAAGACATGAATCTAATGGACGCTGAGATTTCAAGACAGAACAAAGAACGACATAAGGAAGAAAAATTCGAGTCGATAACAAAACGGGTCCCTTTGATCGCGTTCAAACCGGCACCTTCGGATCGAGGTCAAAGCGTGAGAAAACCGAGAGAACACGACAGGCGACCATGTTATATCCTGCTGGATTCAGTTGAGAAATCAATCGGTTTAACGCGAAAGCAATCTGTCTCGATTAACTGGACCTTTTACATATAAAGCATGACATATACACATAGCCATGATTGGGCAGTCACGTATTCAGAAATATACACGAGAATGTAATTTTTCGTCGTTTTAAATCAAAACCAGATACAAGTGAGTCATTGTCCTCTAATTTTTATTTGCACAATAGTGTTCAACGGTAATTAGTTCGACCATGTAAAGAACTGGCTTCCACATCGTGACAAACACAATGTTTTATTTATGACGTATGAGGAATTAAAGAAGAACTCGACGGAAGGGATAAAAAAGATGGCGGCATTTCTCGGTATAGACATCAGCGTAGATCGGGCCAAGGGGATTGCCGATCTGTGCGACTTCAAGCAGATGAGAACTGACGCAGAAGTAAAGGAAAAAGCGGAAGAAGGAAGAAATCCCGTGAATGCCACCGCCTTTGTACGGAAGGGTGAGGATTTCTTAAAGCTATCGAGACACCCTGCGATCCTGTGGGTCAAATAATAGTCCTTTTATTTTATTATTTAATTTTTATATTCAATAGTGGACTTTTCTTTTGGTGAAAAATCCGTTTAACTTTCAGTTCTGGGTCATGAAATTTAAATCAAAATACAGAGGCGTGATAATTAAAACATAGATTTCTTGCAATCGGTTTTTGCTCTAGTTTTCCACACACAGTCCTGCGAATGTCATGCACTGTCTGTATTGTTTTCAATGTTTAACTGATAGTTTTTGAAGAAAAAAAACATTGGGAAAATAGTAGTACCGTAAATGTGAACTATACATAATGACAGGAGCCGATTCAAGTTTGTTTAAATCTCGCGTATGTGACAGATGTTGCGAGGGCAGCAAATTAACACTATATATGTCATTGACATTTCCGAAAATGATATGGGACATCTTACTATTCCTGCTGACCTGATATAATCTAACATGTGAAATGTGTTAGGTAACAATGTGTTGTTTGGTAGTCTAAACACGAAACTCGAGTTTGCATTACAATTATCATTATTTTATATGTTACAGGAGAGGTCGGGGACTGGAAAAATTATTTTACCGTGGCACAGAATGACACGGTTGATAATTTATACAAGAAAGAAATGGAGAATATCAACTTGGATATAGAATTCGAGGTACCGGTATAACAGCTTCCTACAAAACACAGATTAATCAAATATTGAAACCCATCTTCTCGAGACAACGCGTATCCTGCCGTGCGCTAGGGCAGGGACTGGTCTTGCTTAGGGAAGATGTCAAAACCGGTCTAGGTTCAACATTTCTGTCCTTCACACAACATTGGCACAAAAATATCATCTATACTATGCATTTTATATTAAAATACCTGTTCATTTCAATACCTGTAAATGTCTTCTACCAAAGTCTGAGACTAAATATTGTGGCTTGGGTATGTTATTTATCCCAAGAACTGAAAATATAGCTGGTGAAATTTGTAGAATTTCAGCAGAATTTCTCTCTGTAGATGCCTTAAGTTAGGTTTTGCCGTCTGAATAATTAGAAGAAATAGGGTAGATGTCTTATCTACATAGCTTATTTAATTTGCTATAAACTTGTGAGATTTAGTTGTCTGAACACTAAAATGTTTGGATGCCTGGTGCGTCCTTTTGCTGTGCTTAACTCGAACATTGACGTTCCCAATTTTATACTAATAGTTATCTACATATACAAATTTGTTTTTGAATATGGGTATTGAACATAGGTGTTCTGGTGTTGTGTTATTATAATTTGAAGACCAGTATGCAAGTTTAGAATACGATTAAAGTGCAATCTATTCAAGAGCACCAAAATAGTGTTCTAAAACTGTTACAACGGAACACCTTTAGGCGTTCTAAATAGGAAAATCTTTTTTGTGTTTTGGACTTGGACCGTTACAATTGTCAAAACGAAAGATCGTGTTTACAATAAGACTTTGAACCCGGTAGCTGTTCTTATTTATTTGAGAACAAAAAGGTGGTTAAAAACTGCTACATGAGAACACGTTTTGGTGTTCTAAAGTGGAACGCTGTTTAGTGTGTACAGAAATATCTTATTGTGTTCCTAAAACGTGATGCTCTCTTCTTTGGTGCTATTAAAAAAGTGATTGCCCTTCCCCATTTTTAGCAGTCCAACCCCCTCCCCATCCACAAGGAATGTCGTATCTGACGCCGAAAGTGACGGCTTTGTTCACTCTGATATGTTCCCCGCATCAGATAATTTGTTTTTGATATACACATTCGTTCCGCATGTCTTAATTGAAGGATGTGGTGATATGACCGGAGACACCACCACTGACGTAACAGTTGCCTGTTCCGCGTTAGCTTTATAATTCACATACTTCTTGTATATGGAATGTTGATATTTTCCAAGGGACTTTAACAGATATCCCAGGGAGAGTATCTAGTCGAAATTAAATTTACTTACGTGTCCCCCCTAGACAGGGAGAGACCAATTTTATGATCAACAGACGTTTTTAATGAGGGCTACTTCATATCACTCCGATTGTGTAGCCTACGCCAATTTACTCAATACAGCCAACTAGTGTTGCTGCAAAGTGTGTTGCCTGGAGTATGTTTCAGAGGAATATAACACATGCTTTTGTCTAGAAATATATTCCTAAGGTTCCGGTATGTGATTTGAAATATAAATTTACCTATTTAATTGATTTCTAATTTGGATTCGAGTACAATATTTCTGTATACCATTGTAAGCAGTATGAAATTCGATTGGATCAGAATTTATTCTCTTGTTGAACTCCGATCTGATATACTTGAATATCATACCATTTTGTGCTATCAACAACGATAATAAAGCCAATTCCATCAACACTTATTCTTAGAATAATGTCACAGGGTTTGCAAAGCTGTAAGCTCCGTCGTTGTTGATCTTTCGCGGATCATTTTCCAGTGGTTCACACCTAGGTATAATATAGTTCACTTATTTTTCTTGAGGATTCCTACAGAGGCCAGAGGCTACAAACGCTCCTCTACAGCTGATGTACACATAATGTCAATGAATAGTCGTGATCTAACTAATGGTCCATTTTAACTGAAACGGACACGAAGAAGCGAAACTCAGTGGCGCCACCTTCAGGCAAATGTTACTGAAATCCAGTACGCAACCGCGTATGCCGAATTTCGGAAGAATCCAAGAAAGAGTTTGGAAGTTATCGCTTGTAACTGACATCCACGGACACAAAGAAGCAAGATTCATTTTGACTCAGTGGCGCCACCTTCAGGCAGATGTTGCTGAAATGCGATATACCTACTGGCGTCTTGTCGCAAGGAATGCGTATGCCGAATTTCGGAAGAATCCAACGAAGCGTTAGGAAGTAATCAATCGAACAGACATGCACGGACATCCACGGACATGCACGGACACATAGAAGCAAGAACCATTTTAAAGTCCCCCGGCCGCGTTGCGGCGGGGGACAAAAACAGGTATAAAATAAGTTACACTGAACATTGAGCCGGCTTATACATTTTCAATTGTTGATGTTTCTTTCTTTCTAACGTGTAGAGAAATTGTGCTGTCGGAGCAAGTACGCGACTACAAATCTCTAGACGGAATAACAAAATAACATTAAATGATTCATATTCAATCTGATTCATTATCTGTGTTTAAAATTAAGATTAATTCCGCTGCCACAGAGTATATATATATAACGAGCATACGCTTTCCGAGTGTTTCAACCTTTCATTTGATGGCAATTCGATTCCAGCCTCGAAGCAGGCCGAATTATTTCGATGAGGATCGAGATGGCCTCGTGCTTCAAGAGAAAACCAGGAGCAAACCGTGACAACAATCGATAGAGATAAACCGGGGCCCTTCGAAACGAGAGGTTTATCGGTTTTACTCGTTTATCGAGAAACCGTCTCGATCGATTGGTCGAGACCCCTAACTAAACTATTATCCACCATTCAGGATCACCTCACCCGTGAGATCCCGTATGGTAAAAGAAATGGGACCATACACTAGTAGTTTGCGAGGGTGAAAATGAATAGAAACCTAACGCCGCAATATAATTGAAATAGTGTTAAACATGACGTTGAATTATATTCACTCACTCGCCCATTTAGGAAAAATGTAAGGAATTCATGTTGACAATAAACAGTATGGCACGCCTTCGACGGCCGTGTTGACAAGGGTATACAGGTATAACGCGTTCTGCCTACGTATATTCTGCGAGTCTTGACGTGATTCCACGGCTGCAGCTGTTCAGCATTCCGATTCGTACGCGTCGCTACCTCACTCAAACGTGACGCAGTGAATTAATTTTAATTTTCTCGTGCAAACCATGAACAATGGCGAGAGACCGTCGTTTCTCTGATAAGATATCCGTGCATTCCTTTTATACAATGACTTCACTGTCACCAAATAAAAAAAAACTATGGTGCCTTAGCATGCTTCGCTGCCGAGAAAACACAGGTGAACGTTTCTAAAATTCGTCAATTTGAAAACTGATTACATCTTTTACATTGTAGCAGCAGGATCAAGTCATATCCGACCGGGGCATTACGATCGAGATCAAACCGGGACCTTACGATCGAGATCAAACCGGGACCTTTCGGTCGAGATAACACCTGGAATTTCGTAGAGATCAAACTGAAACTTTTCGATCTAGATCAAATCGGGACCTTTCGATCGAGATCAACCAGGGACCTTTCTATCGAGAACGAACCGGGACCTTTCGATCTAGATCAAAACGGAACATTCGAGTCGATAACAAAACGGGTCCCTTTGATCGCGTTCAAACCGGCACCTTCGGATCGAGGTCAAAGCGTGAGAAAACCGAGAGAACACGACAGGCGACCATGTTATATCCTGCTGGATTCAGTTGAGAAATCAATCGGTTTAACGCGAAAGCAATCTGTCTCGATTAACTGGACCTTTTACATATAAAGCATGACATATACACATGGCCATGATTGGGCAGTCATGTATTCAGAAATATACACGAGAATGTAATTTTTCGTCGTTTAAATCAAAACCAGATACAAGTGAGCCATTGTCCTCTAATTTTTATTTGCACAATAGTGTTCAACGGTAATTGGTTCGACCATGTAAAGAACTGGCTTCCACACCGTGACAAACACAATGTTTTATTTATGACGTATGAGGAATTAAAGAAGGACTCGACGGAAGGGATAAAAAAGATGACGGCGTTTCTCGGTATAGACGTCAGTGTAGATCGGGCCAAGGGGATTGCGGATCTGTGCGACTTCAAGCAGATGAGAACTGACGCAGAAGTAAAGGAAAAAGCGGAAGAAGGAAGAAATCCCGTGAATGCCACTGCCTTTGTAGGGAAGGGTGAGGATTTCTTAAAGCTATCGAGACACCCTGCGATCATGTGGGTCAAATAATAGTCCTTTTATTTTATTATTTAATTTTTATATTCAATAGTGGACTTTTCTTTTGGTGAAAAATCCGTTTAACTTTCAGTTCTGGGTCATGAAATTTAAATCAAAATACAGAGGCGTGATAATTAAAACACAGATTTCTCGCAATCGGTTTTTGCTCTAGTTTTCCACACACAGTCCTGCGAATGTCATGCACTGTCTGTATTGTTTTCAATGTTTATCTGATAGTTTTTGAAGAAAAAAAACATTGGGAAAATAGTAGTACCGTAAATGTGAACTATACATAATGACAGGAGCCGATTCAAGTTTGTTTAAATCTCGCGTATGTGACAGATGTTGCGAGGGCAGCAAATTAACACTATATATGTCATTGACATTTCCGAAAATGATATGGGACATCTTACTATTCCTGTTGACCTGATATAATCTAACATGTGAAATGTGTTAGGTAACAATGTGTTGTTTGGTAGTCTAAACACGAAACTCGAGTTTGCATTACAATTATCATTATTTTATATGTTACAGGAGAGGTCGGGGACTGGAAAAATTATTTTACCGTGGCACAGAATGACACGGTTGATAATTTATACAAGAAAGAAATGGAGAATATCAACTTCGATATAGAATTCGAGGTACCGGTATAACAGCTTCCTACAAAACACAGATTAATCAAATATTGAAACCCATCTTCTGGAGACAACGCGTATCCTGCCGAGCGCTAGGGCAGGGACTGGTCTTGCTTATGGAAGATGTCAAAACCGGTCTAGGTTCAACATTTCTGTCCTTCACACAACATTGGCACAAAAATATCATCTATACTATGCATTTTATATCAAAATACCTGTTCATTTCAATACCTGTAAATGTCTTCTACCAAAGTCTGAGACTAAATATTGTGGCTTGGGTATGTTATTTATCCCAAGAACTGAAAATATAGCTGGTGAAATTTGTAGAATTTCAGCAGAATTTCTCTCTGTAGATGCCTTAAGTTAGGTTTTGCCGTCTGAATAATTAGAAGAAATAGGGTAGATGTCTTATCTACATAGCTTATTTAATTTGCTATAAACTTGTGAGATTTAGTTGTCTGTACACTAAAATGTTTGGATGCCTGGTGCGTCCTTTTGCTGTGCTTAACTCGAACATTGACGTTCCCAATTTTATACTAATAGTTATCTACATATACAAATTTGTTTTTGAATATGGGTATTGAACATAGGTGTTCTGGTGTTGTGTTATTATAATTTGAAGACCAGTATGCAAGTTTAGAATACGCTTAAAGTGCAATCTATTCAAGAGCACCAAAATAGTGTTCTAAAACTGTTACAACGGAACACCTTTAGGCGTTCTAAATAGGAAAATCTTTTTTGTGTTTTGGACTTGGACCGTTACAATTGTCAAAACGAAAGATCGTGTTTACAATAAGACTTTGAACCCGGTAGCTGTTCTTATTTATTTGAGAACAAAAAGGTGGTTAAAAACTGCTACATGAGAACACGTTTTGGTGTTCTAAAGTGGAACGCTGTTTAGTGTGTACAGAAATATCTTACTGTGTTCCTAAAACGTGATGCTCTCTTCTTTGGTGCTATTAAAAAAGTGATTGCCCTTCCCCATTTTTAGCAGTCCAACCCCCTCCCCATCCACAAGGAATGTCGTATCTGACGCCGAAAGTGACGGCTTTGTTCACTCTGATATGTTCCCCGCATCAGATAATTTGTTTTTGATATACACATTCGTTCCGCATGTCTTAATTGAAGGATGTGGTGATATGACCGGAGACACCACCACTGACGTAACAGTTGCCTGTTCCGCGTTAGCTTTATAATTCACATACTTCTTGTATATGGAATGTTGATATTTTCCAAGGGACTTTAACAGATATCCCAGGGAGAGTATCTAGTCGAAATTAAATTTACTTACGTGTCCCCCTAGACAGGGAGAGACCAATTTTATGATCAACAGACGTTTTTAATGAGGGCTACTTCATATCACTCCGATTGTGTAGCCTACGCCAATTTACTCAATACAGCCAACTAGTGTTGCTGCAAAGTGTGTTGCCTGGAGTATGTTTCAGAGGAATATAACACATGCTTTTGTCTAGAAATATATTCCTAAGGTTCCGGTATGTGATTTGAAATATAAATTTACCTATTTAATTGATTTCTAATTTGGATTCGAGTACAATATTTCTGTATACCATTGTAAGTAGTATGAAATTCGATTGGATCAGAATTTATTCTCTTGTTGAACTCCGATCTGATATACTTGAATATCATACCATTTTGTGCTATCAACAACGATAATAAAGCCAATTCCATCAACACTTATTCTTAGAATAATGTCACAGGGTTTGCAAAGCTGTAAGCTCCGTTGTTGTTGATCTTTCGCGGATCATTTTCCAGTGGTTCACACCTAGGTATAATATAGTTCACTTATTTTTCTTGAGGATTCCTACAGAGGCCAGAGGCTACAAACGCTCCTCTACAGCTGATGTACACATAATGTCAATGAATAGTCGTGATTTAACTAATGGCTGATGTAGTATATAGATCGCCGCTGGAATCGGTTTCGTCAGACTTAGTCGGAAGCGGAACCGGATTACAGGACTGCTTTGTAGCGTGTGAAACGTGTTGATTTCATGAGAAGTGGACAACAGGACTGGACGCTGGATAAAGCAACTGGGATGAGTTGTATAACCCTAGGAAGAACGCGGACTAAATTGGACTCTTAACGGACTGTCTATGAACATTGAGAATCATTGAAACTGCTCGTCACACTCTCTTACGGCATTCTAGCAAGCCTAATTTTTTTGACATCTTGTAATTGTACTTATTCTTAAATTGGTTGGTCAATTGTATAAAATCTCTAACTGAACTATCTGATCTTGTGTTGTAATTTTGTTTGACAACTGTTTGGTCGTAGATTCATCAAATTTCTTTCCGCTCAGTTTTGAGAGCAATCTTTTATATATTCGTGTGAGCATAACACTATTGGGGGCTGGTCCAAGATCTGAACCAGTTTTGGTGGATACATATACGATAATGTGAGGCAATACGATACTTGTCGCATGCTGATAGCAAAATACGAACGTAGCGTGAAAGATCTATGGTGTTACGTTTCGTAACTTGTGTCTAATTCCGCTTAACCCGGGGCTAGGGGCCGTACGAGCCCCTGTACTTCAAGATCCTCATGGTGCTCATATGAACAGTCACAATCAAAGCGCGCGTGACTGCTAATACTGTTATATGGATATGCAATAGGTCTTTGGATTATGGACGCGGATATTCTTTAATGGACGATGGCTGAATTATGAATGACGGTCTAGACGCTTGTATTATAAAACATCAGACGAGTTTTCTTTGAAACTGAATATCTTTGTTTCCTCAATTTTGAAAAGCATGGAGGAAATTTTATTGCAGATTCTGTTCACATGGTTTTGGCATGATTTAAATCACATTTCCGGTATGGCAAAATATAATTTAATATCCCCCACATACTACATACTGCAAACATACATTACATACATACTAAATCACATTTAAATACTTGAAATGCAGTCTTTGCGCAATTAAAATGCAAATAAGCGATGCGTGCCACTGCGGCACAGTTAAGCTAGAATGTTTATCGTGGTCTTTCAGATGCAGTGCCGAGAGAATGAGTCCGTTTTGCGCACTAGTGTGAACCGAAATTAGTCGGGCACTATAATCATAATTAAAAAAATGCTTTAGATTATCATAATTTAATAGATGCTGAAGATTATGTCCATAGAGTCCATGGAGTCACAGAT
>JAVTVY010004568.1:0-39909 GCA_036873755.1 Hanleya hanleyi
AATTTTACATGCATCCACCCACGACTGGATGCCCCTTCACGAATGCTTCACTTTGATACCTCACTCGACCCAATCGGACCATGCAGCGTATTTGAAGTCTGGGAACTACTTTTTCTCCGCGGAAGCTTTTTCCCGCGACCGCATCACCACCAGACCGCATCACCGCAAAGGAATACACACGCCCCATTCACCCAAACGGGAAGTGACGTCATACAGAGGTCACGCTCCATTCACCCAGACCGGAAGTGACGTCATACGGCACAGCGCCCCTTGGCGGAAAAAGGGGAACCAAGAGTTACCTCCCTGGAAAACAATAATGGATATCAGTAGACCCTACTGCTGATGACTATAATTATTTTATTAGGGAGATAGTTCCTAAAATCTGCACGGAATATCATCAAATTATTGTCAACCTTTTATCATTTGAACGCAACCCCTAGTGTCAAATGCCATTTGGTTCTCAAGAGAACTGTTCACATAATGGTTTTATAGTGATTATAACAATATGGCATTTCTAGGTTCAACAAAAAAGGGATATCCACATTCAATTTAGTTGTTAAGGATTTACTGCTGCACAGATAATATTATTGTTATATTAACAACATATCATTTCTGGGTTCAACAATAGAGAATGAAGCATGATCGATAAGGTTAAACCGCTTTGTGAATATATGTTAAATAGAAAGTATATTAAGTCTTCTTGAATTGCGAATATATGCAATTTTCATGACATTATCAATGCTCTAATTAGACAACTTTGAATATATTGTCTCCCATTCAACAAAAATGTGTATGAATAAAATGTACCTGGGAATCTACGCTCTCCAAGAAGTGCGAATCTACACAATTTAGATGAGATTATCAAAGTGCTAATTAGACAATATATTGTCTTTTTTGCAATCTCGCCGAGGTAAAACACATTTGCGAATCTACGCTAAATAGAAAATATATTAACTCTCCATGAAGTGCGAATCTATGCAATTTAGATGAGATTATCAAAGTGCTAATTAGACAATATATTGCCTCCCCTGCAGTCTCGCCGAGGTAAAACAGATTTGCGAATCTACGCTAAATAGACAATATATTAACTCTCCATGAAGTACGAATCTATGCAATTTAGATGAGATTATCAAAGTGCTAATTAGACAATATATTGCCTCCCTTGCATTCTCGCCGAGGTAAAACAGATTTGCGAATCTACGCTAAATAGACAATATATTAACTCTCCATGAAGTACGAATCTATGCAATTTAGATGAGATTATCAAAGTGCTAATTAGACAATATGTTGTCTGCCCTGCAGTCTCGCCGAGGTAAAACTGATTTGCGAATCTACGCTAAATAGAAAATATATTAACTCTCCATGAAGTGCGAATCTATGCAATTTAGATGAGATTATCAAAGTGCTAATTAGACAATATAATCTCTTCTCTGCAATCTCGCCGAGGTAAAACACTCTTGCGAATCTACGCTAAATAGACAATATATTAACTCTCCCTGAAGTGCGAATCTATGCAATTTAGATGAGATTATCAAAGTGCTAATTAGACAATATATTGACTTCTCTGCAATCTCGCCGAGGTAAAAGACATTTGCGAATCTACGCTAAATAGACAATATATTAACTTTCCCTGAAGTGCGAATCTATGCAATTTAGATGAGATTATCTAAGTGCTAATTAGACAATATATTCTCTTCTCTGCAATCTCGCCGAGGTAAAACACATTTGCGAATCTACGCTAAATAGACAATATATTAACTTTCCCTGAAGTGCGAATCTATGCAATTTAGATGAGATTATCAAAGTGCTAATTAGACAATATATTGTCTTCTCTGCAATCTCGACGAGGTAAACACATTTGCGAATCTACGCTAAATAGACAATATATTAACTCTCCATGAAGTGCGAATCTATGCAATTTAGATGAGATTATCAAAGTGCTGATTAGACAATATATTGTCTTCTCTGAAATCTCGCCGAAGTTAAACACATTTGCGAATCTACGCTAAATAGACAATATATTATCTCTTCATGAAGTGCGAATCTATGCAATTTAGATGAGATTATCAAAGTGCTAATTAGACAATATATTGTCTGCCCTGCAGTCTCGCCGAGGTAAAACACACTTGCGAATCTACGCTAAATCAAAAATATATTAACTTTCCATGAAGTGCGAATCTATGCAATTTAGATGAGATTATCAAAGTGCTAATTAAACAATATATTGTCTTCTCGGCAATCTCGACGAAGTAAAACAGATTTGCGAATCTACGCTAAATATACAATATATTAACTTTCCCTGAAGTGCGAATCTATGCAATTTAGATGAGATTATCAAAGTGCTAATTAGACAATATATTCTCTTCTCTGCAATCTCGCCGAGGTAAAACACTCTTGCGAATCTACGCTAAATAGACAATATATTAACTCTCCCTGAAGTGCGAATCTATGCAATTTAGATGAGATTATCAAAGTGCTAATTAGACAATATATTGTCTTCTCTGCAATCTCGACGAGGTAAAACAGATTTGCGAATCTACGCTAAATAGAAAATATATTAAATCTCCATGAATTGCGAATCTATGCAATTTAGATGAGATTATCAAAGTGCTAATTAGACAATATATTGCCTCCCCTGCAGTCTCGCCGAGGTAAAACAGATTTGCGAATCTACGCTAAATAGACAATATATTAACTCTCCACGAAGTGCGAATCTATGCAATTTAGATGAGATTATCAAAGTGCTAATTAGACAATATATTGTCTTCTCTGCATTCTCGCCGAGGTAAAACACGTTTGCGAATCTACGCTAAATAGAAAATATATTAACTTTCCCTGAAGTGCGAATCTATGCAATTTAGATGAGATTATCAAAGTGCTAATTAGACAATATATTCTCTTCTCTGCAATCTCGCAGAGGTAAAACACTCTTGCGAATCTACGCTAAATAGACAATATATTAACTCTCCCTGTAATGCGAATCTATGCAATTTAGAGGAGATTATCAAAGTGCTAATTAGACAATATATTGTCTTCTCTGCAATCTCGCCGAGGTAATAGACATTTGCGAATCTACGCTAAATAGACAATATATTAACTCTCCATGGAGTGCGAATCTATACAATTTAGATGAGATTATCAAAGTGCTAATTAGACAATATATCGTCTGCCCTGCAGTCTCGCCGAGATAAAACAGATTTGCGAATCTACGCTAAATAGAAAATATATTAACTCTCCATGAAGTGCGAATCTATGCAATTTAGATGAGAGTATCAAAGTGCTAATTAGACAATATATTGTCTGCCCTGCAGTCCCGCCGAGGTAAAACTGATTTGCGAATCTACGCTAAATAGAAAATATATTAACTCTATATGAAGTGAGAATCTATGCAATTTAGATGAGATTATCAAAGTGCTAATTAGACAATATATTCTCTTCTCTGCAATCTCGCCGAGGTAAAACACTCCTGCGAATCTACGCTAAATAGACAATATATTAACTCTCCCTGAAGTGCGAATCTATGCAATTTAGATGAGATTATCAAAGTGCTAATTAGACAATATATTGTCTTCTTTGCAACCTCGCCGAGGTAAAAAAACATTTGCGAATCTACGCTAAATAGACAATATATTAAAGATGTAATCAGCCTCAAAATGGATGGACTTTGTAAACTCTCCCCTGTGCGTTTTTTCAGCAGGGAAGATCACCAAAGCATCATACGTATTATATTTGATGACAGTGGGATCGTCATATACAACGAATGCAAGAATATCTTGTCAGAGAAATTTGTAACTCTGTCCGCTTCGACGGCATTTCTGTCTCGCCATTGAGTGTGTGTTGTACGCGGAGAGGAAAATGACGTCACTGCGTGACGTATGAGTGACGTGGCGACGCTCACGAATTTGAAGGCTGCACAGCTGCAGCCATGGGATAGCGTCATGGCTCGTGCCTACGGTTCGGTGATGTCGCATAGCATACGTTGGTAGAATGCACCATACGTGTATACGCTTGTTGACACGGCCGTGAAAAAATAAACGGCATGCCATGCTGTTTATTTTTAAAGATCAACTCCTTCTATTTTCTCGTGAATGGTAGAAACATTAAACATTTATAAACAATGTTTCTATTTATAACCAAACCAAACCTGCTTTGCTATATGCCTTAATTCCGCCAGGAATATACCATACAAACGTTAAAACGGAAGTTTAAAACAAAAGTAATCTCCCCCTGGGGAGTTACCTCCCCAGGGAGTTATCTCCCTTTGGGGAGCTCTCTCATCTCAGACAGGATATATAAGGCCAGCTCCCAGTATACACTTCCTCTTTTCTCATTGATATAAACCGAGACCTGTGTTGTACAAGGCCGCGGAGTGAGGGGAAGGATGGGAGGGCCATCAGAGCAAAGCAGGTTTGGGTTGGTTATAAATAGAAACATTGTTTATAAATGTTTAATATTTATTTCTCAAACCTACACCTGCTTTGCTATATGCCTCACTACCAACATATGGAGGTGGGAACCTCGGCCTTGTTGTAGTTGTTCAATGGCAAGCTGGATATCCGCTGAGAAGATCACCAACAAGACACAATAAACTCAACAAGAAAAACTCTGGTCTGAAACGCAGGAGGTAGTCAAGGAGTAAGAAAGTCGCTACTTATCTTTTTGAATGTCTTCATCCATGTAGCTGTGTTCTTGGATGTGGAGCACACCCTTACCAACCCGCAGGGGCCCAGGCCTGAAGCACTATGAGGTATGCTAAAGTAAGCGATGTACGAATCGGCAGGGCATTAGAGCGCCTACGTAGCGAACATGGTGTCCAACTCTGTGATCGTGGCTGTGGTCGACAAACTTACCAACCCGCAGGGGCCAAGGCCTGAAGCAACTATGAGATATGCTAAAGTAAGCAATGAACGAATCGGCAGGGCATTAGAGCGCCTACGTAGCGAACACGGTGACCAGCTTACAACCACTCTCAGTCCACAAACCGACTGAAATCAACTCTCTGTACTTTAGTCCCTCTCGCTGACACTGGACTGTTGTGAGTTGACAGCGGTTGTACTGAGTCTACTCTACGTCTTCATTAATCCTCTGTACTTTAGTGCATGTTGCTGACACTGGACACCCTAGGATGGACGCAGATGACTCAGCTGAGATGATCTAGAAGAAGACGTCATAGCTTTAACCTGAAAAGACACAAGCAAATCTGCAGTAAAGGCAAAGATTAAAAGTCACAATTGTGTCAGGTCATAAACGATAACTTGAGAGATGGTGGTTGGCCAACTGACCTATTACTTGTCTTAGGTGACCTTAAATGATCACAGATATGACAATAATTCTCAACAAAAAGAACCCTGCTCGGGATGCAGTGGGCAATTATGGAGTAGTAATAGAATACTTATCTTTTGAATGTCTTCAACTCTGTGATCGTGGATGTGGTGCACAAATCTTACCAACCCGCAGGGACCCAGGCCTGAAGCACTATGAGGTATGCTAAAGTAAGCGATGTACGAATCGGAAGTGCATTAGAGCGCCTTCGTAGCATACATGGTGACTTATAACCACTCTCAGTCCACAAACCGACTGAAGTCAACTCCCTGTACTTTAGACCCCTGTCGCTGACACTGGGCTGTTGTGAGTTGACAGCGGTTGTACTGAGTCTACTCTACGTCCTCGTCAACCCTCTGTACTTTAGCTGTTGCTGACACTGGAAACCTAAAACAAAACATATTACTCACAACAGTGTCAGTTCTTTGTACGTTGAACTTGTGAGTTGACCGCAGGTGACTCAGCTGAGATGATCTAGAATAACTTCAGCTTCAACCTGAAATGACACAAGCAAATCTGCAGTAAAGGCAAAGATTAAACTCTCCATTGTGTCAGGCCTTGATGACTTGAGAGTCGATGGCTGGCAAGCTGACCTATTACTCCTTTCTTAGGCGATCATGTAGTATGTGGACATATAATATGACTGAGAGATGAGATGATACAGCAAGCTGGCTGACTTGCTGCGATGATGAAAAATGCCCCCCCCCTCTTTTTTGAAAAGCTACTTGACCACGTGCTGGGCAGCCACCAGCGGCCCAAGCGTGGTCACTCTATCTGATTGCAGTGACATATCTCTCAGATAGAAATTGGTGAACGTGGAATTTGTCGTCCAAGCACGGGACTAGACAATGTCATGGAGGGACAAGTTCTTCCATAAAGGCCATGACGTAGCGATGGCACGAATTCCCGAGAAGAAGCAGTAGATAGTAGTGGGGGAGCGTAAATGGCCAAAAGATATGACCACTTTATGGTCTTCTTCAACCACGAAGCAATGGTATTCTTAGTAATGTCACGCACTGCATACGGCCGAAGGGACAAGAATAATAGACGACGAGAGCCCCGACCGGGATCGGTACGAGTGAGATAGAAACGATAACTCTTCTCGCGACTCTACCCATTCGGCCAGCTCATACTCTTACTGGCGAATGGCTCGAACAGGGTATAACAGAAAGGTCGTCTTCAAAGTCATGCACGAAGTCTGATAACGCAGGAATGGAGTACAAACGTAGAGCACACGGACCTAGGCGAACAGACTCATTTTTGGCGATGAACACAGGAATGGGTCCAGGTAATAGATGAACTCTCAGAGCATGAAGTTGAGACACTCTAGACGCCAAAGCAAAAACCGCCAGAAAAACAGTCTTGTAGGCAACAGTTTTTAGAGAAGCGGACTGCAAGGGTTCAAAGGGCGGACGAATCAGAGCACACAGAACCACACCAATATCCCATTTCGGTAACAGCTGGCGAGTACGGCGAGACCGTAACGCGAAGGCCCGAATGAGCGCAGCGATATTGTCATTTAGACTAATGTCGATGCCGGCAGAAAGACATAAAACCCTAGCCAAAGTAGATCGATACCCCTCAATGGTGCTGATTTGAAACTTCATATCACGATGAAGGTGAAGGAGGAAGTCAGCTACTAAGGAAATAGAGGCAGAGTCGGGATCGGTATCACGTTCACGGCATCAAGAGACGAAATAGGTCCATTTCACTTGATAGAGCTGCGATGTGGAAGACCGATTGGTAGAAAACGTCGTCTTTTTTTTCTTTTCTTTTTTTCAAAATTGATGTGAAGTCTGGCAACCAAGACTATTAGCCGGAAATGAACACCCCACATGACGATGTGGCGGGACTGCCAGCAAAAACAGAGGTGGAAGTAGAGACGTCAATACCAGCACTAATGGATTGAGGGATGACGTCTGTAATAAGACAGAAGGAACTGCAGTGACCGAACCAGGATACGACCGTAATGATTAAGGTCCTGCGTAGAAATGACAAGAGCTACCAGTTGACGACAAAACAACTATAATGCCCACGTCAAAAACTGGTCCAACGGTCTATACGGGACGAAGCACTTGATGGAGAGAGTCGAAAACCTGTCCCCAAAGTAACGACGAACCCACGGTAATCCCCCCCATAATTCGACCACCGGAAGTGCAACAAAAACTGGTCTATATGTGACCAAAAATCTTGACGGCACCAGCTACAAGGTGTCACATTCCGCCACCACATGGCCCCTCTTCAATTAGAATGAAGAATGGGACTGTTACTTTTTCTCGCGTCTGAATAACAGAGTTGAAAAGCGAACTCCCTGTGATCGAACCACTAGGGGCATCACCGCAAGTAAACCTCGATGTGAAAGCCCCAAGATGGAGAAAAACGCCCAGACTATAAAAGTGATACAAGGGCGATGCCGACTCCGAACGGAAGGACTTGTCACACAAACCGACGACCGACGATGGTGAATCGTAGGAAAAACGCCGAAAAACGAGGATGAATGGGTAAAAGAAGATATGCATCTCGCCTTTAAAGCGATGGGGGTCAACCCAGCGATAAAGAAAAACGCATCAACCGAAACGTCTTTTCTTTCTTTTTTTTTCTTTTTATTAGAAAAACACCGAAATCGAGAGACGTGCAGGCAAACAAACGTCGAATCCTCTATGACAATCAAGAAAAAGATCTAGAAATGGAGACCGGAACTGTCGAACTTGACGACCCTGATAAGGGGGTATAAAAGAACGACGTGGTGAACGACGTTATGGCGTACGGGAACGTCTAACAGATGTATGAGAAAGACGTACAGGAGTAAGAGGATCACGTGGCGGCGTAATGGAACGTCGCGACGTAATGCGAAACGCGAAAGGCGTTGCTTCGGCGAAGTGATTTTCCCAAATTGTAACAAATCAGTTCAATTTATTGTACATATACGCTCACAAAGGAGCAGGGTAAAACCTTAAAAATGTACGAGAAACGACGTCGAAGAGAACAAGAACGACGTTATGGAAAAACAACTGAAGATGAATCTGAAAAACTTTAAAGCCGAAACTGGAAAAAATCACAGTGGAGTCCGAAACAAAACAGCCGTAGTATGCGAGACTTGTAATGAGGTTTGAAACGCATCTAGGAGAATGAACACATTCCTTGTCCCCAGCGTTAATCGAGAGCGTTACTCAGCTTGGTAGTAACATCCCCGACAATCAACACAAAGAAACTTCCAACGTAAACTAGGAAGATCTTCCATAAAATTTTTAAAAATTCCCCGAAGACAGGAAATACATTTAGATGTCTCTCGCCGGTAGATGAACTATAAGGTCATAAACTTCATAAAATTGAATTGACCAAACCAAACAATGTTCAATCTAGAACCGCCCCCTAATTAGAGGACCAAACTGCATATAAGTCCTCAAATGGAATAGATGAAATTATCATCCGGAATAAAAATTAAGATCAATTTTTATACAAATGCTGTAGACCAAAAGAGGAGAAAAACATTGCTAAAGAGCAGTCTGTGATTCTTCTTACAAGGCTGTAACCGGTAAACATACTCGGACGCAAGAAACTTACGAAGAACAAGAAGACCGCCCGATGGAACAAACTTATGCTGTCCCAAGCAGATGATTGAGAAACTTCAGGTTGATCCTGACACAGACAGAGTAAAGATCAATCCTAAGATTTCTCGGAAAAATAAACTCACTCAAGCTAATAATAATAATTTCTCAGAAAAAATAAAATAAAATTAAAGCTCAACCCAATTTGAATTGTACGCCTAATTCAATATACCGATGGGAAAATTTGGTTGTGAAAACATAAAAATATCACAATGCAATATTTACTAGCAGAAAACTGTATTCCAAAGAATAGCACATTTTTCTTAATAAAGAACTCGTGATCTCTTTTGTTGTTCAACACACCCTTGATTACACAAAGAGAGTAATAATGTAGCTCATTAAAATGTAACAAAGAGCCGTAGTGTATAGCTTTGACTTGTGATGACGAAGACAAACGCAACAACAACAACACACGTAAAATCAAAGACAGAGAAAAAACTCTGCAAGTTCTCTCTTGATCACATGATATCAAATAAACAGAGTAACATTTGATATAACAAGAGACTAAATTTTGGTAGGAGCAATGAACTGAATGCATAGAAGAAAAACTACCAAAAACTGGGGAAAATCCGGAACACAAGAACAACAACAACAACACAACGAAAAATGACGGTCTGCAAAATTCCCTGCAGAACTTGTAATTCTCCGAAGTTATAATACGTTGAAGCATTTATATTCCGTGAAGAAAAATCTTTGTTCAATTTCGTACAGTTCAAACGTAATAAAAATAACCTCCTGAATGAACTGTCTGGAACGAGAACGAGAACGGCGTTGCGATGAAACAAGAGCGACGATCAGAAACACGGAAACGACGACGTGACGTGTCAACATACGCCGAAAGTGGAGGTTGTAAATCCGTAAACCGAACAATTACAGCCGAGTTCGCACACCCTTCCATAGAATGAGAGGCAGTTTTCTTTTTAGACAAACTAGCAGAGGAAGATTTAAATCGTAAAGGTAGATACAGAACGATTTTTATTCCTATTGTAAGAATCAGCCGGAGAAAGACCAAATGACAGAGGAGTCGGTGAACTACACGCGGTGAGAACAAATTCTTTTGTCCGTCGGAGACAATGGAATGTTCCGACAGCCGTGACCTGGCCTTTGTCTGTCTGAACAAAGAAACCGGTTTCCCAGACAATGCTATACCAGAGAAGGCTTGACTTTCAAGTACACTCTGGTTATCTTCCTGTAGGAACGGTACCACTAGGGGGAATATTACCAGACACGGAAGAAGGTGCCGGACTTTTCAATTTAGGAGACAAATCCAAAACGGGACCTCTATAATTTTGATGTCTTTCAATAAGGCAATTTCAAAAACGCGTCTATCGACCTCCGATAGATCGAGGTTTTCAGTAGCCTGCAGTAGGTAAGACCTACGTGCTTAAGCATATATTTTTCCAAGTACATGAATCCCAAAAATTCACACATGTGTTATTTCGATAGCATAATTTATCTTTACACGCGAAACAACGTGTGTGGGCGAAACTCGCCCACACGAACGGCAAGACAATTGGGATAGAATACTCAGACATAATATTCAAGAAAAACTTTTCCGTAAATAGAGTACAAATTTAACAACAACAACTAGCTGTATGGAACTCCCTGATGTAACCACTGGAGGTTACAAACGAGAAAAGAGGAAGTGTATACTGGGAGCTGGCCTTATATATCCTGTCTGAGATGAGAGAGCTCCCCAAAGGGAGATAACTCCCTGGGGAGGTAACTCCCCAGGGGGAGATTACTTTTGTTTTAAACTTCCGTTTTAACGTTTGTATGGTATATTCCTGGCGGAATTAAGGCATATAGCAAAGCAGGTGTAGGTTTGGGAAATAAATAAGTGTAGTTTCTTGTGGTCAGATGTGTTTCATTTTGTACCTGTTGTAACATATGTCACTTTCGCTGAGTTTGAGAGACATCGATTTCAGCCCAGATTTGAGGCTGATTACATCTTTAACTTTCCCTGAAGTGCGAATCTATGCAATTTAGATGAGATTATCAAAGTGCTAATTAGACAATATATTGTCGTCTTTGCAATCTCGCCGAGGTAAAACACATTTGCGAATCTACGCTAAATGGACAATATATTAACTTTCCCTGAAGTGCGAATATATGCAATTTACATGAGATTATCAAAGTGCTAATTAGACAATATATTAATACGCCATGACGTGCGAATCTATGCAATTTAGATGATAATTAGGAGAATTATATTGCCTTCAAACCCCGGCACCAAAGATTAGCAAAATATCTGCACTATATTGTCACCAGTGCTATTTAGCACCATGTTAAGACATAGGGGAGGACGCAAAATATCAACGAAAAAGCCAATTGCGCACCTAACTCCCCAAAACGGGTCCGTCCTTTAGTGAAGCAGTGAAGGTCTGTTGACGAGAAAGAACAGCCATCATGACCATGTAACGAATAGGTAGATAATAAGGCGGTAGCAAGAGTCTCGACAAAGGTCTGATCACAAGAAAGAAGAATAACCATGTAACACACAGCTTGGTGATAGGTGTTGGCGAAGAAAGGATAATCCTAAAACCATGTAACGAATGGCTGGCTTGAAGATCTTGATGTCAACTCCAGCAAGTGGGTGACTAGAAATAGCTATAACGTTGTCAGGTATGAATAAACCAAAGACGTTGGTGAAAAATATAACAACAGTCTGATGACAAAAAAAATAGTTAATCCAACGATATTACGAATCCCCCAAAGATCTATCACCGAGAAAGAATAATGCAATAACTGTTGATCTCAGCAATGATATGTTCACGAGTAATGGTAATCTTTAACTAGGTCACAAATAGCTACGTCCCAGACGATGATGAAAGCTCCAGTATTGCAGTAAAGAACTGACGACAAGAAAGGATAATAATGCAAGAAATAGCAAGGTCAAAGACGTTAGTGGACGTCTCAACAAAGGCTCGATAACACGAAAGGGCAATCATTTTTACCCACTGTCACAAATAGTTACCTAGGTTTATATGGCAAGCCGTTTTGGTATTTATTCATTTATTTTTGATATCAAAAATTCTTTTTTTGATATGAAAAAATCTATTTTTGATATGAAAAATTCATTTTTTGATATCAAAAATAAACCGTTTATTTTTTATATCAAAAATAGAGCACCACTTACACCAAACAGGGCCGTAGCCAGGATTTACTGAGGGGTGGTTCGCCTTCACATCAAAAGGACACATCATGGGGTTCGCTGTATGAGAAAAGGGGTAAATAGGGGGTTCGCTTCAGTGTTTGAAAAGGGCATTTATATGAGAAAAGTATAATATTTCCAAAAGGGGGGTTCGCCCGAACCCAGAAAACCCCCCTTGGCTACGGGCCTGCCAAAACGGAAATGATGCGCTCTCCCTAATACCAAGATTTATCTCGTCTTTGGCTTCATCTCAAAAAATGCTACCATACAAAATAACTCATAAAAATTATAATGCAAATTACACAAATTCTGTCATTGGTTGTTCATATATTCAAGAGCTATCATTCAATCGAAATTTTCCCCTTGTTTATTGATTTATACAATTTCGCTCCTCAGTCCCCGACACTGTACGCATTTTATAAACACCTGTCGTTTGGCGCCAAAAAAATGGAGAATGGCTGATTAAAAAGTTATTAAAAATACCAAAACGGCTTGCCATAGCAATGGCAAGCCGTTTTGGTATTTATTCCTTTATATCAAAAAAAAAAAATTGATATCCAAAATAGTATTTTTGAGATCAAAAAAGAATTTGATATCAAAAATAGAATTGTTGATATCAAAAATAGCATTTTTGATATCAACAATTATCCGATTAAATACCAAAACGGTGCACATTTATTTTTGATATCAATAAAAGAATTTTTGGTATCAAAAATAAAGGAATAAATACCAAAACGGCTTGCCATAGGTTTACGACCTTTGTGAAATAGCGAGCGTCAGATCCGACATTCAATATTCAGTCATAAAAGAATGTCTGGGAAGAACTGTTTGGCAAGCCTATAATGGAGAAACAGCGTAAAGATAATGAAGAGAGAAACACCAGTATTTGAGTAGTAAGTAGTAGTAGGGTTTAACGTCGTTTTCAACCTTGTTTCAGTCATATCACTACGGTGCCTACATGTGCCAGAACACGAGAGTGCTCACAGTTCCTATTACCGTGGACACTGATCAGCCCAGCCAGTGAAGCACCCGCGGTCACCCATCCAAGTATTGACCGAGCTTAATGTTGTTTAACTTTGGTGATCTGACGAGAACCGGTGTGTCCAACGCTATGAGCCGTACCTCACCAGTATTTGAGAGAGGCTATGGTGGAAATGAAGCGCGTGAAATGGTTAACAAAGACCATATCCTGATGATGGAAAAGACGCTGTGCTAAATGTATTACGATCAAGGAATGAAATGGCACACGATGCTAAATGACCATAATCATCAGGAAATTGCGAAAAAAATGAGGCGTTTCCAAACTCCATACGATATGGACAACCAGGATGTTTTCAGGGAAGGTCTTAAGATGCGGAAATCAAACATTCAGTAACTTGACTACCAATGTCAATACGTCTGTAACTGAAGAAAACGGTGAAGTAGAAAACTCAGAGACAACAGGGTCTGCGGGCGAGCAATGCATGGGAGATGAATCCATTTTAAAATCGAGACTGCGCATTAGTACCCGAATTATCGTATGGTAATTAATGAATTACACGTAGATCATGATATGTACTGCATTGAAATTCGCTCATGAAACGACTAACATTGCAGATTCGAGTTTTGTTTCTTTATGCATTTCAATATCTTTTTCCAAATATTCTCTTTCAGATGGTGTGAGATTCACTCTTGTAACCTCTCATTTAGTTTTGCCTCTATGACCCTTTCCATTCTAGTGATATCGACTTTTCCAAAATCCATCTAATTCAACTTCACTATGACGTCATCATGTCGATCGAAAGACGCGCCTCACTCCTGGGTATTCAACGAGGTAATTTTCATCTTCACAGCCCTTCCCGTTATAGAGATTTTAATGAATAAAACGAAAGAAAAAAAAAGTGTGCCAGAACTGTTGGGGAGAGTATGCCGCTAGCGGCAGTCCCAATTGGTGATTCCACATGTGCATGCCGGTACTGGCAAACAGCATGCAGAGAGTGTGCCAGAAGAAGATAAAAGTGTGCCGCTAGCGGCGCACAGTGCGCAGTGTGCCAGAACCAAACTGTGGGCCACTAGCAGCACACAGTGCGCCGCTAGTGGCACAAAGTATGCCTAGATTGTGCCGGAAACAGTATGCCGCTACCTGCACACTCCGTATGGAATGGACTGCACCGAAGATTTGCCAGCTGTTGTTAGTTAACCCAGTTTTGACCCCTAATTTTCAATCTGGATAGGAAGCTATCCAAACTATACCAGTGTAGGAATACATCACAGAAGGAACTATACAAAATTAGTGTACCACACTCTACCACATAGTTGAAGTTCTAGTTATTGGGGGAATGTTCTCAGAATGAACAATTAATTCTGAGACAAAATTTCATTCTAGGATTCTAATGTACCTAGTACTAACCTATCTTATTCATTGGACTACTTTTGGTGCTCATGAATACATATGTAATTCGGTTCAGGACTTTCAAATCTGGCAGTTGGTGAGAATGGTGGGAGAACACGTTTGCAACCATGAGGTTGTTCCTGCTAACTTAGGCCTGCATAATTTATACAATTTGCTGCCTTTCCTGGTCATACATGATACTGATTTGTGTGGTAAGTCTGTTTGAATACAAAGTAACAGTTTGATTACGGTTTAGGCCAGTCCAGTAATTTTGTAGACAAGTTGTAGTTTCCTCTGCCATGTTGATCATTGTGTTCTTTCATTCATTCGTTGTCGGTTTAGATTCCATTGCATGACAGATCTTATATACAACAGTTTCAGTAGGGTGATTTGTACCATCCATGTGGAGGTCAGGATGATGTCATTCTGACCACCACCATGAAAATATTGATAAGCCCAGAAGTTATTGGAAGATTGCGCCGGAAGGCTGCCGAAAGAGTGTGCCAAAAGGCTGCCGGAAGAGTGTGCCAGAAGGCTGCCGGAAGAGTGCACCAGAAGGTTGCTCTCGGGCACACTGTGCGCGGTGAGGTTGCCAGAAAGTTTGCGGCAAGCTTGCCGCGAGCAGTGTGCCAGAAGAATATTATTTCGGTAAGGGCAGCTCCACAAACCTCTCCCGGGCTACTACCTTTGTATGTGTGATGTCATGCTGCAACACCGCAGATTCGTGGTCAATCAATGTTGTATGTATCGATGTCCCCCAGCTATCTCGCTTTGGTCGATATAGCCGACCTAGAACACCACAGCATCATCCTACACGTTCTACAACTGATGTGGGTGATCGACCGACGTGGGTGAATCGACAGAGACCGGGTATACCAGGGTGACGTCCTAAGCCATGTTGACCTGGAACATCTATTCTCGAATATTGGTTCTCTTTATAGATGACTCACCGATCTACATATGACGTCATGCTGACCTAACTGACCCAGAACACCTGGGCCAAAACTCCCATTTCCCCTCCACTGTCATCACAAATGTTCTTTGCATTGGTGGCCAGTCTACAAGTTGTCAATAAAACTGTACACAGTTGTATAATGCAATCAAAATAACAAAAATGATATATAAATATTATTTATTCAATGAGTAATGATGTACATGGTCTTTGGTATAGATTGTATATAATACTTGTGTATAATGAACACAAACAATAAATATGGTTAACAAGGAGAACTGACACACAAACAATACGTCTCACAATTCAAGAACTAAATATAAAGAAATACTGAAATTATTATATCAATAATGGACTTTTCAACTGAGTTGGTCAATGCACCGAGGGTCTGAAGTGGTTCCACGCCAACAATATATAAATGACAGATTTAAAATTGACCAATCTAACGAAGTAAAACAAGAGCCTAATCGGCACTATGGACTACGGTACTCATTAAAACGATAATAAACGAATCTTTCAGGTTTCTCTTGCTAGCGGTCAGTGACCTTGACGTGACCATTGGACACCAATCTTGAAATCCCGACACACTGCTTACCACTAAATACATTCACTAACAAAATGTGATTATCAATGGTGGACTGATTTCATTATTCCCAGTGACCCCAACCTTCTTGTTTGCCATCAGATCGAGGTATTCCTGCATTTTGATCACAATCTTCATCATCGGACTGGAGCCTAGCACAGATGTTTTCAATAATTTTCTCACCAGGAGGGAGCGTGACATGCACCTTTGATCTATTGCACCTTTACAATTTCAATACCCGACATATCGTCTCACTGATGTATCTACGCAAAAATTAATTTGAAGTTCGAAGAATTGGCATTTCGATGATTTTCTGATTTTTTGGCCAAAGTGACCTTAAGTGACCTTTGACCTAAATTTCCTCTGGGATATCATCTTTCCCTCATATATCCACTCGCCAAAAAAAATAAATACAATTTTACCTAATTTCTGACTTTTTGATCATAGTAACTTTTTAGTGAAGGCACTAAACCACGAACGTCTGGAGGAGGAGGTGCATTCCACAGCACTTCACCAGTTCAAGATAACAGGTTACATTTGCACAGTATAATTCCAAACAAAAATGGAATATATAAACTGTGGAGGGAATTTCAGTCCTTATTTATAATCCAGAGGTCATACGCACACAGCTCCTTTAATGACAAATTCCCTTAGCTTGGTAAAGATGGTTCATATTTATTTGTGATATTTTTATACCCCACTTAGTTATGGCAACATTTTCAGATCTTACACTGATGTGGCAACATTCTGAATCACACTTTGTTATGGCAACATTCTAGATCACACTACCATACTTGGCTATGGCAGGCTCTACGACACCACATGAAATCAATCTTAGCTGTGGCTCAGATCACATTTCATTTTTGAATTTTTGATACCATTTGAGAATATGCTTCGTTAAGGGAACACTTCAGATGATACTTAGATATGACACAATTTCAAAACATATGACACCATTTCAGATCATAATTTCACTCTTTCAGATCATACTTAATTATGACACCATTTCAGATCATACTTAATTATGACACCATTTCATATCATACTTAATTATGACGCCATTTCAGGTCAAACTTAATTATGACACCATTTAAGATTATACTGCAGTTATGACACAATTTCACATAGCAATAACAGCATTTTAGAACCCCACGTAATCCCACAATGCAGCACAGTAATTCAAGGTTCATTAGGTTGAAAGCTTAAGGGTTATATGTGGGACATCTGGTCTACTTTTCGGTGCAGAACAAGGATGTAACCTCATCTACCTACATAGATCACAAATCCATGTATTTGATTAGGCTGCCATAAAGAACATGTATCACAATGAATGCTATCACATTTATCTATAAATTGACAAATAAATCAGTTCTTTCTAAATCATTGAAGTCATTATAAAATATGATCATTAAAAAGACAGTCAACCGCAGTAATTGCATAAAAATCTGATTCTGTGAAGTCAAATGATCACAATATGTATCACAGTCAATATTAAATAGGTTTAACGTACGTACATGATATACATTGCGTAATTGTACAAAATACAATATATATATATGAATCACTGTATGGACTAACACAAATATATCATTATGATTACGGTGGGGTAAACTTTATCACAACTTCATCACAATTTTAT
The DNA here is from genome assembly GCA_036873755.1 of Hanleya hanleyi. Classification (NCBI taxonomy): domain Eukaryota; kingdom Metazoa; phylum Mollusca; class Polyplacophora; order Lepidopleurida; family Hanleyidae; genus Hanleya; species Hanleya hanleyi. The sequence continues at coordinate 17,630 of JAVTVY010004568.1, forward strand.
CACAACTTCATTACAATATTATCACAGTGAAATCTAAATTATACATACACATACCTGAAACATTACATTGCATCTGGCAAAATAGTGAAGTACAATAAAATATTTTCCATTTAACGTATCATATAATAATACATACAATGTAAATATAATAGTGATATGGCCATAACATGGCTTTCTGGAAGCACACACTTCACCTCATGATTGTATGCTACAGTAAATAATAATTATTTGAATTAGTCTCTCACATGGACTTGTTAACCCAGACACTATGAGTACCAAGGCAAACCTTCAATGCTCTTCCCAAGGTAAGATAAGGTATAGTAAGGTAAGGTAGTTCCTCCCTTGAAGCTCAACTGGGCTCAACTTCACCTTGTCATATATATATATACTTTGAGAACTGTAGATCTCCCTAATTTGGGTACACCCTCTATTCGGTGCAGCAAAAAGATTTCATGGTGGGATCTGAACACAAATTATAGAAAATATTGAAAATCTATAAATTACAGGGAAATTTGGTAAGGTTTTGACTTGAATATGAAATCTCCCTGAACATATCTCAACATTGATTTTCAATACCAAAACATATTAAAAAAATATTTTTTTTGTTTGTTTTGCTCCCTATTTTGGGTATTAAACGGGTGTCTAGCATGTAAGTCCTGACTTTCAAGTGTATGGCATGATACGATTGTCTACAAGTTCTCACCTTGTCTATATTATCTGATTAATCGGAAGACTCCTAACAAACCAAATTGTTAACAAGACTTCAAACACATTATCTTAGACCTTGTCATACAAACCATATCTAGTTTGTATGGTGAAAACGTACCCACCAGCTGCCTGGCTTCTTCCATTAAGAAGGGGTATCTTTATTTATACATCAGTGTTTGATTATTGCTATCCAAACATGCATGTGTTTCATTGGTCTATCAATGCTGCTGGTGGATTTTGATGTCAACTAGCCACTGAAGTATGGCAAAGTTAAAGTACAGTTTTATACCCGAGGGGAAAGTCTTGCCTTGGCAGCCTCCCATATTTCCTTCCGCTGATAACTGCCAGGTTACATGGATGATGTGTAATAATATTTTATAAAAACTGGATATCATGAAATGATAAACATGGTACTGAACTCAAATTTTAAAGAAAATGTTGACCTAAAATAGGACCTTTTGTACCATTAACAAAGTTCACAAATGTTTTTAAGCATTTTCCCTATTGAAATATTCACTGGTTTTGCATATTATCAAATAAGTGTGACCTGCAGTTCCAGGTTGCTGTTGTCTGCTATAAAAATGAATAAACAGTTTTTCTGGTTATTTTCAACAACAACAGTTTCACACTGGCAGATATAAAACGAACCAAACATTTTTCCTTTTCTGGTGAAACTGTTGCATGTGGTATGCAATATATTGATATTTATGTATTACTAAACATAAGCAAACGAATAGCATTGTGGAAACATAGCACCATGTGATTTTGTCTTGCAGCAGCAGTGAAAAATACCCATCGAGTTAAGAGTGGATTAACAGATTTTTTGTAAATCGTCCGGTCAGTCAATGTGTGCACAATCCTTCAAAAGCAGGAAATTAACATGAGGCTGAGACTCGCTAAACCCCTCGGCTTCCCCCGAGCAACTGAGAAATATGCTGAGAAAGTGCAATATATTATGGTTACAGGGCCCGATCTAGGGGGCACCCAAACTCATCATAATGAGCTCAAAAACAGCCTGGATCAGGCCTGGGCTACATTTACTAATCATTCAGGATTGTACTTTTTACAGCATATCATTATTCTGCAGATTTAACAGCTACGGTAACATTCAAGCAAATATCACAAAAGGTGCATAATTTTTCTGTAGGCTTCTACATGTACGAGGAGATAAATAATTTGGTAGCTGTACCGAACACAGTTCTTCAGATTTAACAGGTTAATACATTCAGGCATATCCAAGATTATTACACCCGGGAAGGGGCATAACTCCATAAACTAAGAGCCGAGACACTGCATTTTTTGTATGCTTCTAGAATACAACTAGATAAATAAGTTTCCAAAATTTAGTAGATGTACCGAACACGGGCCTGCAGATATGACTTGTACACTCAACTTATATATCACAAAATCAGAGATAATTGGGCTGAGATGACCAATATTTTATAGGCATTTAGAATACAAATACATGATAACGTTTCATCATAATTTGCTAAGCTGTACAAACACGGTTAATTATATAGGTATAACTGGTTACATTCAAGTGTGTATCACAAAATCAGATGATAGTGCACATGAATGGGGTGTAACTCTGTAAAATAAGAGCTTAGATGACTAATTTTCTGTTGAATTCTGGAATACAACTATATAAATAAAGTTTCCAAAATGTAATAGCTATATTAAACAGTTCTGCAGATATAGTTGATCAAGCACGTATCACAAATAAGAAATTATTAATCTGTAAAGAGGCATAAAATATTGGCCGAGTGCAGCCATTTTCGGTAGGTGTCCGACTGAAACTTAGATAAATAAGTTCCCAAAATTTATTTAAATTGACTTAAATTTCAACTACAACATGAATGAAAACACATCGTGACAGACTCTTCCGTTCAGCAAATAACAATCAAGAATAGCTTCATATTATTCTTGGATATTATGAAGAGCTACGTAGCTCAATTTTATGTTGATAAAAAACTACATCAATTTATTTTTCCACTGGCTGGACCTGGATTAGCTCTCGAAACGAAAGTTGCTGTCGCAAAATTTTGGCCGCCCGACCCGGAACAGATTCCTGCATCAAAAGGAATGTGGCATACCGTTCTGCGCTCGTATGGATTAAATACATATTTGCCAACTTCCCTGGCCTTTTACTTCCTCTGTCTCGCTCATTTTATTCCCTGAACAGCAAATAAAAAAACAATTATCGAGCTGGACCTTTCAAAGACGAAATCCAGCCGCCATTTGTCAGAACCCTTGATTACCGCGCTAAGTATCATGGGAGATTGCGATTTTATCGAAGTACCGCTATATCTCGTTGATCCGAGATTTGGCCGCCATTATAAAAAAAATCGGCGTCAACAGAGTGTATTTCGATGAAGAAAAGCGCATTTTCGCTAGTTCTAATCACCATTAAATTATAACGAATTTCCAGTTGAAAGTCTTCTCCACATTTGGCGCTGTGACCGTAAGCCCCAACTCTGCTTTGTTTTCTCGCAATCTTGCGGACAAAGCGATTTTAGCCTCCATGAGACCAAGCCAATCCAATAAGGCTGCACGCTTACGCGGCAGCCTTAATAGAATGCTTGGTAAAATCAAAGACATGTAGCCTGAATTAAGACATTTTGAGAACCTACATGTATATAAATCTGGATGCATCTGACATGTCTGAACACCTACAAACAAAGTTGTATCAAAGGTTATTCAACAATAAGTTGTGAATTTGTTATAAGACGGAGTATTAAGGTTATATAAAATAATGAATATAAATGCATAGTGAGAGCATATAGTGATGTTACAAAATTGTACAACTTTTAAACTGGAAAAATGAGGGCAAACATGTTACCATTCTCATGGCATCAGATTGTATACCTGCTACTGTGAGAAATTGCGTCGCGCAGCTTTTGCGCGCATGGCTCGCGGCCAATCAGCCTCCTCCGCTTCTAAACCGAGCAGAGTGGGCTCAGCATGACACAAGTAAATAAGACTTTGTACCATGTGTTCTTGTGTAATAATTTAGATTGAAACTTTTAATTTGTTTACCACTGGTTGGTTGGTTGTTTGAAGTTTAACGTCGCACCTAACCTTATTGGTCACACGGCGATGATGACCCAAACAAACATACCCTAGCAAACCCTAACCCTAACTAAAACCTAGCAAAAACTACAAAAAAAATTTGAATTTCGAATTTTGAAAATTAGGCTCTACAGACACTGGTGCTCACAATGGATCATCAGAGAGCCTCTTTTTGTTTGGCACTTTAATCTACCTCCTGTGCCAGACAAACAGGGTAAAGACCATGCTGCCCTAAGCTAGAGGGCTAATTTGTTTACCAGATATACTGGATGTATTTTTCACCCCTCTCACATACAGATACATGCTCTCTGTAGCCAGCAAAATGGATACAGACCAAATGCACATGCACATCACATTTTTCTGCACAGTGCAGTCAGAGGGTGTTTCACCGACTTTTAAGAGTTACAAACTCTGACATTGGGAAAATGACATGTTACATGAGGATACAACTTTTAGACTGGTATTGATCACCAATCTCATCATCCTGCAGAGACTGACTTTTCGACTTCTTCGCTTTCTTCCCCCCTACCTTACCCACACTACTTGTAGAACCATCTTGATTTAAAATATTCTCTCCTTTGCCTTTTTTCTTGGACTTCTCTTTGTGTTTTTTGCTGCTTTTTTCCTCTTTTCCCAGAGAGCTTTTCTTGCTAACTGTCGAGCCCAGGCTACTAGCGGAATCTCTGCGCTCTTCCACTTGGGATTTGCGATCTGTTGCTGATTGCCCCTCCAAAACAGAAGAGCCAGTTCTCATCTGTCGACTGTATGAGCTTACAATGATGTCATCATCATCCGCTGAAATGATACCCGAAGAAACGTGGGACTTCTGTCCATGCTCAGTGACCTTGTTATCAGAGGTAACATTGTCTTCGACAGCCATACGTTCCTGGGCATCGGTTAGCAGTGTGTTCACAGTCGTAGGCGTGAATGGATATTCCTCAATAGTACTAGCACCAAATTCCAGCTTCACACGATTAACTGAAATGAGAAACCATGATATTAACTCGAGTTAAAATGTCAGATAACTCAATACACCAGACAGAAATAGCTCAGACGTCTAAATTCTCAAGAATATATCAGAGAATTGAAATATGTGCATTCAATCAGGCTCATAAAATAACTACATACAATATCAATGTGATTAAGTCTTAGATGTTATTCATGTGCCTTCCACAGAAACAACAGTCATTCTAAGTTTAATACACAAGTCCCCCAACCCTCTTCCCTACAGATAGCCTCCACCTCTTAGTTCTGAAATCATTTTGAATGCGACTAAGAAATTATTATTTCATGCAAATACTGAAAATATATAGGTCTCCTTTTAGACTCCCTTATGATATTGAGGGAATGTGAACTGAACTTACGTAAACATAATTATTCTTGAAATATAAGAAGCTTAATCTTGTAATGTATACAAACATAAAGAAATTGTTCGATTTTGAGGACAATGATATCATAGCTTTCAAATACATATGAGCCACAGGAAAATTTTAAGAAACCAACAATGAAACAAGAGCCCAAGGGGCTTCAATATACGCCCGTATATCTGGAATTACATTGGTCCAAATTTCAAGGTTGTTCAATAGCCTTGATTCCAATTTGTAGCTAGCAATCCAGAGAAAGGTCTACAATTTTGCGCTTCTGAGAATGTAACATATCACATCTTATATGAATGATAAAATAAAATGAGCTTAACTCTTGGTAACTAGTTGACCTTGGAGCAAGAGCCGAGAGCTCACATATCCCACAATGAAATCAACAATAGTCAAACACAAGAAAATAGTAGTTTTCCTGCAAATGGATTTCTCTCAGACGAGAAAAATTTTCATGAAGGACGAAGAAAGTGATGAAGTAAACCTTTGTTTTTGAGTTAATATTAAAACAGGTATAAAGGACCTCTCTCTCCGTTAAATTAGTAAATTAGGTTTTTATTTCACAACAGTTTAACTAAATGTAGCTGTTTCAAACGTGGCAGGCAACTCCACAGGCCAAACCCTCTGGGGTTTTATTCTCGCCAGACATAACCTAGGTATCTTTTCATAACGTATGACTACTGAAATGATCGTATTTGAAATATACTGTCAATAACTTGTATGAATTTGAACTGGTGAATAAATTAATTGATTCATTGATTGATTGAAATGCCATACATGTAGGGGAGAGAACTCTGCATATTCCAACCTAACACATATAGTCAGCTAAACTTGATTCAGTTTTGGGGGACTGTGACCTTGACCTTTGACAAATTGATGTATGGCTCCTCTTTGCCATGCGAGTAAGGTATACTCAAAGTCTGGTACCAATCCATACCTTGAAACTAGAGATATCGCATGGACAACAAATGTTAAGGGTGAATGGACAGAACCCAACATCGCATTACATGATCTGGTCTTCGACGGGCATATGAAAATGTGACTTTTAATGATTTCCTGATTTTGGGGTCACAGTGACCTTGACTGGTACACGACACATCGTCTTCCCTCAGTGTATCAATGGACACAAAAAAAATCATGATTTTCATCAATTTCATGATTTTGGGGGTCACAGTGACCTTGATGTTCGGCCTTGACCTACATTTTGGTACGTGACACATCATGTCCCCCTAATGTATCCACTGACACAAAAAATTTTTTTTAAAGATTTCTTGATTCTGGAGTCACAGTGACCTTGATTATTGACCTTGACCTAAATTTTGGTACATGATAAACCGTTGCCCATGTAATTTCTCAATGAACACAAATCATGATGTTTAACAATTTCACGGTTTTGGGGTCACAGTGACCTTGACCTTTGACCTACATTTTGGTATGTGACACATCGTGCCCCCTAATGTATCTACTGACACAAAAAAATGTTATTTTTAATAATTTCCTGATTTTGGGGACACAGTGACCTTTGACCTTCGACCTTGACCTATATTTTGGTATTCGACACTTCATTTCCCCCTATTGAATCCACTCACAAAAAATTAGAAATTTTTAATGATTTCTTGTTTTTTCAGTCACACTGACCTTTGACCTCTGACCTCGACCTACATTTGGTATGCAACACATCGTTCCCCCCTAGGGCATCCACTCACCAAAAATTAGAACTGTAGATAGAAAACTGTCAACGATCAATGATTTCCTGATTTTAGGCAACAGTGACCTTTGACCTCTGACCTCGACCTCAATTTTGGTACGCGACACATCGTCTTCACCTAGCATATCCACTCACATAAAATTCCAACTGTGGATAGTAAACGTTCACAGATATGGACCAGACACGAACACTCCAGTGATTTCCTGTTTTTTAGGCCAGTGACCTTTGACCTCTGACCTCGACCTTCATTTTGGTACGCGACACATCGTCTCCCCGTGGGGTACCCACTCACCAAAAATTGTAACTGTAGATAAGAAACTGTCTCAGATATAGACCGGACACGAGAACCGGACAGACGGACGGAAACCGCCATCACATAATACGTCCGCCTTTTTGGCGGGCGTATAATAAAAGGGTTCAAGTATCAGCATTCAGGGATATTCTACCCTTGGGTGGATGGAGAGAAATTGACTGACCTCCATCTGGAAGTATGATGACGGGGTAGAAGCCACCAGAGGGCTGCAGGAGAACTCGTGTCAGAACCACAGCACGGTTAATTGTCAAGTAACAGACCACAAACTCCTCCCCTCTCTGACGAGAGGCAACTTTTCCCTCGGGAAACATCACTCCCCAGCCAATCAAATCTCCCGTCTGGACTGCTGCTGCAGCTGATCAAGTCAAACAAAACAAATATTAACACAGCAAGGAAGCAATCAGAGATTGCTCAATTGTATGCCCCCCCCCCCCCTTCCGCTTTAATCTGACACTGCCCCGCCATTGTTCTGTTCTGTATTGGTCTGTGGAGGCCTAATTTGGATAATTATAAAAATTCTGTTTCAGTCACTTTTTTGGCATGCCTCGCATAATACATATTCCAAGTATCGACCAACAAGTAATAATACAATGTTTTGATGCAACTTCACGCTGCACAACTACAGGGCACTAACCACATACCCTGCAAATTTCATAATTGTCCATACAATATTAACCAAGATCCAGCCCGGACAAGTCCCAACTCATGGAGATTTCAGGAACAAAGGGCCATAACTCTTGAAAATATAAGCGAAACGGGAAGAAACTTTACGCTGCACAACTGTGGGGCACTGACCACATATCATGCAAATTTCATAATTGTCCATACAATATTAACCAAGATCCAGCCCGGACAAGTCCCAATTCACGGAGATTTCAGGAACAAAGGGCCATAACTCTTGAAAATATAAGCGAAACGGGGAGAAACTTTACGCTGCACAACTGTGGGGCACTGACCACATATCATGCAAATTTCATACTTGTCCATACAATATTAACCAAGATCCAGCCCGGACAAGTCCCATTCACAGAGATTTCAGAAAAAGGGCCATAACTCTTGAAAATTATACCGGAACTCAGAAAAACACTACGCTGCACAACTACGAGGCACTGGCCACATTCCATGCAAGTTTCAATCCTGTCCATCAAATACTAACCGAGATATCGCGCGAACAAGAAATTCGGATGGACAGACGGACGGACGGACGGATGGATGGACAGACGACGGACGGATGGACAGACGGACGGACAAAGCGATCGCTATATGCCCCCCCTCTAATAAAGAGTATTGTAAGGATGTGGTGATACAGTCTGGAACAGTTGAGGGTAATCACAAAGATAGCCCGACCAGCTTCACATCATCAATGATCCCTGGTGAAACAGGTAACAAGTTCAGGTTGAAATCTCATTTCTTTTATCCGGGAGTTGTGAGATTCAGATATTGTGTTATTCAGGGATTATCCAGATGTAGTCCGGTAATGACCACAACAGATTGTGTATCTTGTATGGATGATGATGCACCCCTACATTGTCCTTAATAATAATGATGTATGGATCATGATGTACATGTACATTGTGTTGAAAGGTGAAATGCAAAGGTTTTCAGATTCTTCTTTTTTATATTTTATGTAGATTGAATAGTGATAGAATTTTGGGTCTGTCTACTTCGCTTGGTTTAATTTGAAGTAGTTTTTTTGCTAGAAGCTTTTAAGAAGTTAGTACTCCATGCCCAGCTGAAAAAATTATACCAGTGTTATTGCAGGTGTGGCCCCCTAGCATCAGTATTTATTATACTATATTGTTTTTGACATAGTTGCTTGCTTCCACATCTGATCCTTCTTCTGTGTCAAAAATATTTCCATCGGAGTAGCTATCGAAGCTATAATCGCCGTCTGAATCTGAGCTCGAGCTGCTTTCATTTTGCCTGTGATCCGTCATTTTGACTTCAAACATGTCAAACCGGTTCCTACCATGACGTCATCAGCCAGAATGCGGATTATGAGAATGGCAAACTTTGATCCCATATTACGCATGTTAATGGTCAGAATAAAAATCAGCAAATTTTTTTTTCCCATTACTGTGAAGTATTCATTGTGACTTTCAAGCATTTTTAGGCCAGAATAAAACCCGCTGGGGATTCCCTTTAATGAAAATGAGTAAAACTGGTCAACTGGATAAAAATGTATATGCGGTGCCCTACTTGACTTTAATATGGCAAAGCTTAAGCCCTGCTTAACAGCTCTGCTGGGCTTTATGTATGATGGAAAAGGTAACTAAGCTTATGAATCATGATATACGCACTTTAATATAATAGCTCTTTCAACAAACTAGCACCTATTTATTGAAGGATGGCATGAGAAGGCTGTTACAGATGATAGCTTACCTTTGCCAGTCGCCCAGAAGCGGATGAAGTCTTGTTGGAAGTGTGAAACAGGAGGAGGGTCTGTAGGGCAGGCAGAACAAAGTGCTATCACAGGTGGCGGCTGATAATCATCAAATGAATCGATCAGTTTTATCTCAAAATGATTGTGACCTGGTCGAGAAAACACAATAATGTAAATCAGAGAACAGGGGTAACATATCAAGCAATGACTATACAATGTGAAACGGGTTACTTTCACAGCATGTTACTTGTGCGATTTCTCAATTTTAATAAATTTCTAGGGTGTAATTTTCATAAGTTACCAACTCGACCAATAATGTACGTTTCATTGGAGATATTTCCAATTTTCTCAAAGCGGGTGAGTGAGTTAGTGAATAGAATCAAACGTCGCTTTCAACAATATTTCAGCTATATCACGACGAACCAACTAAGCACCACCCAGCTGGTTGTGTTCCTGCTACTTCAAAGACGAAATCTTTGAAGCAGCATGGAACCAGACACCCTCCATCCACCCTATAAAACAATGAGGACAGCGCACAAGACACAGATAGGACGCTTACATGGTGAAAGTGATATTACAGTGTTAGACATCACATATCAAGTTCCTGTTGCTTCTCAGCAAAATGCATTGAAGCAACAGGAACCTGAAGCATTAGCATTAGTTGGAAGTATTGTCTCTGGAAGTTGGAAGTATATCCAACGAAATGTCAGCACCTAAGCAATTAAGAAGTTATCAGTAAAACAGCCTTGTCTTCCCCAACTTCTATATGCCTGTCAAAGAGTAATGAAGGCCCTGGAGGAGAGTGTCTGTTTTTCTGGCAATTTGGTGTAAGAGTTGTAACTATTAATGATTATGCAACAGGTAAGTATAAGGTGTCTTGATATAAAATAATGCGATTACCAGGACTTCAACTGATGCCTCAGTGGGCATCAGTTGAATAATAATTCGATCACCAGAAGTGCAACAAAAATGGCGTAATCTGAAAATTTTCTTGATGGCACCATCTACAAGGTGTCACATTTTGTCATTTGATGGCTTTTCTTCAATTTGAATGAAGAATGCTACTTTTTCTCTGTATTTGAATGTGTTGACTTCTTTTATGACTTTCTCTATTGTGCAATTGAAGACAGTGTTCCCAAGGTCCAGGTAAAACAAAAGACTTTCCCGAGCTAGTATGACAATGACCTTATTTGTGCGGTGAAGGAGAAAGAAAAAGCCCATAAAAGGTACAAAAGAAATAAACACCCTGATGATCACTTCGCATTTGTGCAGCTCAGGGCTGTGGTGAAAAATATGCAAGATTTCAAGTACAACGAATACCTCGTGCAGATCGAGGAAAGTGTTTGTACGGACAATAAGCGGTTTTGGTCTTATGTAAAAACTAAATATAAGAGTTCTTCGGTCCCGAACACTGTGTCTTTCAATAACGTTCGGGCCGATTCGTCTTCTGAAATTGCTGTTTTATTTAATCAATATTTCAATTCTGATCATATATCTGACACTGTACCTGAATTCATTGATCCCGGAGTTAACAGCACTCTGAATATTATTAAAATTGAACTCCAGGACATAATATTTCTCCTGCAGGCAACAGATACTAGGAAAGCATGTGGAGCAGATGGGATATCTGGTATAATATTGAGAGAGTGCGCTCAAGAGCTTTCCATACCTTTGTCAATTATATTTCGAAAATCTCTGTGCTCCGGAATATTTCCCGATAGATTTAAGACAGCAAATATCATTCCAATATTTAAGAACGGAGACAAGAGTGAAGTTACCAATTACAGACCCGTAGCTTTATTGCCCCTGTTTTCAAAGATATTTGAAAAGGTGATACATAAATCTGTTTTCAACCATGTGAAGCCATATATGAGTGAACACTCGCTCGACATCCACGAATTTATTATCTCATGTGGATTTCATTTCCCAAGCCATTAACTCTAAGCAACAAGTTGATTGTATATATGTAGACTTGTCAAAGGCGTTTGACACAATCAACCACCGGTTTTTACTCCATAAACTAAAACAATTTGGAATCACAGGCAACCTACATAATTTATTATGTTCTTATTTGATGAACAGGAGGCAGAAAGTGGTTATTAGTGGTCATTCGTCTGATGCTAGCTTTGTACCATCTGGTGTGCCCCAGGGATCTATTCTGGGGCCATTATTATTTCTCATTTACGTAAATGATGTGCCCAATATACTCCATTATTCTTTACAATCTATGTATGCAGACGACACAAAATTGTCCTTGATAATAAGAGGAGAGGCCGACTGCAGGCGTCTGCAGACTGATTTTAACCGTTTTTGCTTCTGGTGTAAACAGTGGAAATTAATTATAAATGGTTTGAAAAGTTACATAATTTCTTTCACCACCAAGAAGAACGTTATTTTATATAATTACCAGTCTGATAGTCAACCTCTCCTCAGAGTTTACGAGATCAAGGATCTTGGTGTTACCCTCCGATCTGATATTGATTTAAATTACATATAGATTCAGTTTGTGCCAAAGGCTATAAAATGCTTGGTCTTATAAAGAGATCATGTAAATCTTTTAAATCTGTAGAATCGCTGAAATGTTTGTATATATCACTGGTAAGAAGTAGGCTGGAATACTGTTCTTCTGTATGGTCACCCAGCACTCAAATACTCGAGGACAAAATTGAACATGTACAATCAAATTTTATCAAGTTTTTATGTTTTAAATGTGGTGTCGACTTTTATACTTTGAGCTATGAACGTGCCTGTTGTCATTTTAATTTGCAGCCACTTTACAAACGCCGTCAGCTTTTAGATCTTTTAACATTACACGGCATTTTAAACAACCGTTATGATTGTCCTTATTTGTTATCTCAAATAAACTTTTATGCCCCAACTAGACAGCTACGACAAAGACCTGTTTTTTATGTACCAGCTGCAAAAGTGAACTTACGTAAATTTTCGTTCTGCCCAAGAACACTGGTTTTATGCAATGACTTTTTATTAAACCCATCTTATGATATTTTTAATAAGAAAACAGTTTTTAAAAAAACAGGCAATCAAATATCTTATGAAGTAAAATCATGTTATATCAACGCTAATATCTCCACTTTTATGTTTTATACAATTACGTAAGCTCGTTAAACTTATTAACTGTATATTTTTATTAACTGTATTTTAATGCATATATTGTTATTTTGAATGAGTGTGTGATTCTTGTATATAGTGTTTTCTGAAGTCTGTTATTGGGTCTTCAGGCCTGTTGACTTTGTAATGGAATAAATAAAAAATAAAATAAATAAATAACCGAGTTGAAAAGTGAACTTCCTGTGATTGAATTATTAGGGGAATTACTGTATATACGCAAGAGGTCAACCACTGGGAAATAGAGTTAATCAGCAAAGCCACATGTTAACGCCGGGCCATAACCACACAACAGACAGGCAAAATATGTCTGAAGTCTTTAGTACTGTGTGTTCAATCAACACGACATTCTCCAAATGAAATAACAAGAATCCTTTCTAAAAGAATGGGTTTTAATGTGCTTTTGTGTCAGTGTGCTGTACTGGAGAGCTTCAACCATTAAACCTTCATGAGAATGGGGCTTTGAGAAGGCAGATACTTTGTACATAAGTGCCAGAAAAATGACTTGTACATCTTTGATGGTAAATCATATCAGTTGAGCTCCTGGTTTGCTGATCATCTGCATATTTTTTAAATGATTTGTTCTCTCCATGACAGTGCCCCTAAAATCGCATTTAGTGAAATTTAATAAATGCCAAAATTTGTGGTATTTGGTCTCTTGCATTGTTGTAGGGTGTCTAAACCAGATGTTTCATTCATGTGCATGTAACTTTGTGCATATTTCCATTTATAAAATACACTGAAGTGCACTTAAATTTCCTACCATAAAATCTGGGGTGATCAAATTTATTAGAACAAGAAGTTGACAAAATGGTCCAAAATCACTCCAATAATCCATTATTTCTTTGTTATTCCAATGATTTTTAGCAAGTGATCAAATTTATTAGAACAGCAGATTGAATTTTTGGAAGGGAGATTGAATTATTAGAGGGATTATCAAACAGGTTTTGCAGCATTCTGAAGTCGCCTGAAAATATTACATACTATAAACATGTAGGTACTGCAATCTGTTTTAAATGATTGATGATGAACTTCGAAGATATGAAGCTATGAATATATCACAACCCAGATATATACTATAATGTACTAAGACTTTGTAAAATAATATGTCCTCTTGATTCACAAAAAATTATGTCAAGTAATACACTTATTTACAGAGAAAGAGTGAGAGAATTAAAGTTCAACGTCGTGTTCAGCAATATTTCAGCTATATAGCGACGAGTTACAGACACGACCCATGGTACACCTGTAATGTATTACCTTTGTGGAGACCATAGGGGGACTGAAGTATTCTCCCTTTATCACTGTCGGTACTGATGGTCACAATATTCTGATCCAAGTCTACTTCAGCACCAGGGGGCAGACACCAGTGTTCTGGATTCATCTGATTAAAGTAATGAGATATTAAATATCACCAAGGAAATGGACTGTTTACAGCCACATTAACAAACAAAGGGCACCTTCAGCCAAACTATTGAGGTGCAGCATCCAGTGTCCAGAGTCAAAGATATCCTGCAATAGGTCTGATCTAGAAGCTACATGTCTGCTATTGTTATCCTTCAAAATTGGGTTATCCAGGTGAGGGTAAAGTCACCTCTATGTCATAACCACAGGAACAACTGATCCCTCTATAAATATGGGCCTACGATAAATATTGATGAACATCAACATCACTATTCATAATCAGGTCTTTGTAAATCAATGAGATGGGGGGGGGGGGTTAGGTGAATTACTGTCACCTGGATAACCCCATTCAATACCATCAATCTTTGTCTTGTTGTGTATACTACTAGGTAATAAGGCCTAGAAAAAGTGTCTGCTTTAATAGTTGAAAAAAATCCTGGTAGGTATTTTTTATAATATTTTTAGATTACTGGAATTGGTAATACAGATTTGACTTTAATACTTGTAAATTTGTCTGAACAAGTTCAATAGAACATTTAGCCAATGGCAATATTTTATAATTCATTTATAAATGTATAATTTCAAGCAAATCAAAAACAGTTTTGAAGCAGGCACAAAAATGACAGATTGGTAGAGTACACTGTATTTTTATACATAGTGTAGTTGAGATAAATTAAGAAGAGAGAAAATTACAAGACATAAGACCAACTTACAACATTGAGTTGTGGTCCTCTTTCCACTCGTGTCTGCCACACAATATTAACCTCCACCTCCTCACCATTACCAAACAATGATACTGTAGGCAGGTACTTATTACTGTTAGATTCCGTGAGAATTCTTGTTCCGATAGGTCGGTTATTCTTGATGATCAACACTACAGAACAGTTCTCGGAGAAGTGGGTAACCTCTACCCCAATCTTGTCTCCTGTGCAAAGTACATGTAATATCAATGAGTGGTAGTTTAACCTATTTTATTGACTAGGTATAAGCAGAATAATAATATAAGAGCGAGTATGGTACAGTGCATACAGAAATAACTAAACCTTGAACTTGATCAGAGAAAAACCAAAAGGGGACCGAATACTTGTCGTTACAAAAGTGTGTGTGTTTTGATTGCGATTTAAGAAAAACACTCGCAACTACTACGCGTGTGCAATATAACAGGCACAGGCTGGGATGTTTCACATCCAAGGTTAAGTTATTTCTGGCTGGTACTTTACATATGGTGGAACTGTATACAAATTGACAAAGAGAGCACACATGTCAATATATACCCTGTTTGATAATCCAAAGTAAACCATTGTGCTGCTTGTGTCAGGTATTTTCATTATCAGATAGAGCTTGGTCGTGTACCCCATAAAATTTGATAAAGATGACAGGACAGTGGTAGCGGGGAAGGGGGAGGTGATTGGTACTGAGAGATGTTGAATCACTGGAAGATAAAGCACCATGGAACTCCAGTGCTAACATATACACACCATCCATTCACATGTGGACATATGTTCAATGTGTTGTAGACCGGTTAGGGAGAACTACCTCTCTAAAATAGAGAGAAAAAAGTCACATTTGCTCAATAAAGTAAAAAATATAGAGAAATCTGTCATAGTGATCATGAACAAATATATCTGTATCAGGTGGTATTAAAAAACAAATCAAAAGTTATTCACCAAAAATGTCAACTTTTTTTACCTCAGTTTTAGGTATGTAGTTCTTCCTAACCTAGTAAATGTAGAACCTTAAAGTGACTAGTTCAAAAACCTGAGCTGGAATATTGACGATAGGAAAAGAATGACCTCCTGAATGAATTCTATCAATCCACTCTCATAGTCTCATCGCAGGTCTATTAACAGACCTATAACACTTACCTGCAGCAAATGTCTCCCCCTCCATTGTACCCTCAGTCTGGTCATTGTGTAGAAGTTTGCCATCAAGAGAGCACAGTCCTACGCTGCGGGCTACGGTCCCGGGCTGTTTGGAGAGGGGCAGATTAGGGCCAGCCACGCCCACACTAACCCATGACTTACTAGCTGTAACCATAGTAACAATTATTATGAAAAACAAATTTAGAGATGACAACCTGGCAGAGGGCCGACAAGGGAAGCTGTCAGAGTCTGAGGTATGGAAATAAAATATTTTCACTTAGCGCACGCTAATTTTCAATTGGCGCGTACTAATAGCCCTCCTCAGAAAGTTCCAGGCATGGCATTACTATGATGGTTATTCATACCATTAGTGAAAGGTAAATATTGCGGTGTGCTACTAGGACACACCTGCACAAAATTACTCCAGGTGTGTGTTAGCAGTGGGAGTGTGATGGCATGCCTCAAATAAGAAGGCCTGCACTAAGAAATAAGGAGAATAACATTTTCTCAAGAATGCACAGTATAAATTTTTGAAAATCAGAAAGAAACTTTATAATTAGCTTGAGAAGGTTGTAGTAAAATACCTTTTATAATCTCTTCTTTAATAATTTTATTTCCTCAACTTACCCAGCTTATTGACCTCTACATAGAAGTAGGAGCTACTTGGGGAGAGATGCTGTAGAAACTGTATAGTGTGAATACCAAAACTGTTCATGGGTAAAGAAACTTTGCAGTCTTCCTCTGTGATGTCCACCAGCAGAGCCTCTGACAACCTTAACATGGGTAAGGTCAGACCTAACAAGTACACCAAAGAGATAATGTTGAAATGTCTTCAAAATGTCAGCATGGATATGAGGTCTGACAAAATTAGTGCTCATGTGATGCTCCTCTCCCTGATTCAGCTTTCCCCAGAATGATCAGGAAAACAAGTCATCTTTTTTGTGAGTATCATTGAGCATTTTCAAAACATAGCAATTTATTCAAATGGATTACAGAGCAATCAAGAACATGGGTTGAGTTGAGAATGCAATTTTAAATTAATTCATCACTCCTGAAATACTTCAAACATTTCAGAAGGGACAAGGAAATATACCAGGCATTCTGGATCAACAGTATTGTCATCATCTTCATACACATATTGACTTCTTCATTTTGAACTAGTCTTAATATATCAGCCCACCGGCTCTGTTTAAAAGAATTAATAAATATACACAAAACATCATTGACCTCAAATCAATTTGAATTTTGAAATGTGCCCTATGAGTGGGTTATTGGTTGGCTGTCCTTTGTATCTGTCCACCACTACCACCATAATAGGGGGACTGACATAATTACTAAGAGAAGACGTCACTGTACACACAGTCTTTGGGCATTTTCTGAATCCCTCACCTCAGATTTGAATGCTTTCGATGGTCTGATCTATCCAGACCAATTCAAAGTGTGAACCGTGAAGTTGACTTGTGTATGAAGATGCTTATAATAAGGAAATCAAACTTTGGAAATTCACAAACATATGGTATTATTATTACATATATGGGATCAAACAAAAGTCAGCTAATTAGTATTATCCTGTCATACATACGTTTGTTGACTGCATCAGTCTCAAGCACCTCTTTAACGTCTCCGAGTAGGTCACGGTATATCTGGTCCAGTTGTTGTGTAAGGGACTCTTTGACTGTTCTCCCTCTTGTGATACACACCTTAGAGGCTGAAAAACGAGATATTACATTTATGCTTGCTATTGATCATAGCAAGAATGAACATTTTGTTTCCAAATTTAAGAAGATTCACTTGTGAAAAGGTGTGGCAAATTTGTTATCCAAGTGTTTGCGACCGTCTACCATCGTGCAAAGGGTTTGTGAAATAAAACTCTGCAGCCTACCTACAAGGCTGTGGAGAAATATAAAAAGCAACAATATCAGTCACTCTTGAGTGTTAATTGTTACAGATATTTACCCTTGGGGTTGAGAAGCACCATAGGGAGGAAGCCACCAGTCGGTTGTACCATCATCTGAAAACACTGGACAATGTTATCCTTCACAACATAACACAGGATAATCTGTTCAGCCTGATCATCAAAGTTTGGTCTGGACCTCTTTTCTGGGGAATAGTGAACACCCCAACCTATGTGGTCTCCTAGTTTTAACTTCACAGCTGGAAGTATATACATGGCAGAATGTCAGCTACATGAAACAGCATAACATCACAATTCATATACATAAGGAAACGTAAACACCCTAACGAATGTGGTCTCCCAGGTTTTGACTTTGGCAGAATGTTAGCTGACAATGCGGGCAAACTAGTGATCACTCCAGATGTCAGAGATGATATGTTGGCGATGATAAGTTGAAGACTGAACGCTGCTAAGAACCAAGAGATTCAATTCACATGTATACTGACTACCTTTACATCTTTGCTTTGTGTTATTTTCTGAATTTTGGTGAATGTTTGAGTGAGAGGGTACACTATTCTGTGTAATATAAGCGTCTTATGCAACTCTTTCACCCCTGCACTGGGTTGTACATACTATCCATACAGACTGTGAGTGAGTGAGTGAGTGAATAGAATTTAACGTCGCTTTCAACAATATTTCAGCTATATCACGACGAACCAACTAAGCACCACCCAGCCCAGTTGTGTTCCTGCTACTTCAAAGAAGACATCTTTGAAGCAGCATGGAACCAGACACCCTCCATCCACCCTAAAAACATTGAGGACAGCATACAAGACACAGACAGGATGCTTACATGGTGCAATAAAGACAAGTGATATTACAGTGCTAGACATCACATTATCAAGTTCCTGTTGCTTCTCAGCAAAATGCATTGAAGCAACAGGAACCTGAACCCACCCAACCACCCACTACGGATTGTGAAAATCAAATAAATCACAAAACAGTGTGAGCTGTAACACAAAATTGGAATAATTGTCAAAAAAATGAGCATGTTCAAATTAACTCACAAGTCTAAGTTGTGAGTTATTTGGAGAAGGAAATCCACTATTAGTAGATCACACCATATTTTCTTTTTTCCCCAGGAGCACTGTAATGTGATTATCTATACGTGCAAATTTTAAGATAAACATGAATAATTTATAACAGGATGAAATCTCGTCTCTATTTTTATGTTCGGAGAATTTAGTTTCTTACTTGGTTCCCACTTGAGATAATCACGTAACAGTGAGCAGGCTGGTGTTGGTTTCAGAGGACTGCTGGTTGTTATAGCGATGGTTGGCCCAATCCCATCAGCAGAAACTTCTGTAATGATGGCCTCATAATATGGAAAATCTACAAAAGAAAACAGAAAGTTGAGTTCCACTTTTCTAAGAAATATTATATTCAAAACCATGTGATGACAGAGTTAGAAAGCCAAATATCTGCACTGAATATGTAAATCACATCAGGGGAGATAACATACATTAAATCACAATCAAGGGACATAACTCTAACTGAACAACATCCAAGGCAGTCCAAAGGCAACTACCAGGTTTGTTTAAGCACTATGCCATAGACAGATGTGATACTGTCACATTTACCAGTCCACAACAGTTCATACACAGACCTATCAAACTTATAATATTGCCAAGGCATGCGATCATTTGAATATATCTGCTCAGGAGATACGAACCCCCTTGAAAAATGAGAAATTCTAGGCATCATTTCATACAATTTTTCACTTTTTTCTAACCACTGTTAACATTTTACCCTCCATGAAACATATACTTTGTAACCAAGTTCAGGAAATTTGTGAAATTACCGACTCCTTGTTCTGCAAACAGCAAGAATTTTCAATGATTGATTATTTTAAAAATAATTTGGCAAAAATTGCTACATGAGTGAGATTTCAACATAGCTAAATGAGAGCATGAGACGGATGCCAAATGCAGGAGTCTCGCGCCAAATATGTGAGAGTTGATAGGTCTCTATACATTATTCGGTGAAGATGTGATGCAATGTAAGTGACAAACCTTTGCTGAGTGGTACAGGACTCTGTATGAAGGCTTCCACATCGGACTTGTTACAGGAGAACTGGTTGTCTGACTGCTCATAGATCACATGATCTGGTCTGATCCAATGGCCCACATCCTGCTAAAAGGCAAGGACATAAAGGTTAAATTTCTTAATGCATTGCATGTTTATTTAACACTGAGGATATCACCCCAATACTTGTCTTTATACTTACATCAGTTTCTATCAGACATTATTCCAGGATACAAAAGTAATTTACACGTTATATTTATGCTCTTAATCATATAGCTCTGTATAATTTCTTTCATATTTGGTTCAAAGTTGCTTCAGTTCAATAAAATTTCAGACTTGAAAGAGTTATGAAAGCAACATTTTCATAAATATTTCATTATTCAGAAAACTACAAAGACCAGACCTTAAACTTTAACATGCTGGTGAAGGCTGTAAAAATGCTAAATGAGATGGACAAATATGTCACAAATTTGTATTATTCAGGCAATGACTTGGCCTTATTCCTACGAAGTAGGCTACAGATCGCAAATTGTCCGGTAATGAGTCAGTAAGTCCATACGAATCCTTTCGTCGGCAAAATAAGGAGAACCATTGACATTAGAACCTTTATTTTTGGCATGAACGTGCATTAGGGCATTGTTACCAGCAAGTTCTGAGCTGACCGAATTCTGATGAAAATTTGATTTATAATTATTTTTTTTATTATTTATTGAAAGCTCAGCGACTGTCATGCCCATTGTGAACACTTGGCTGTATGTTTCACTATATATATAACACAGTACAAAACGTGATGGGATAATGAAATAGGAAATGCTAATTTTCCATCATTATGTCTCCCCCAACTATGTTGGGGGGAGACATCTAGTGTTTGTGCTGTCTGTCTGTCTGGTTGGATGTCTGGATGGATGGATGGATGGATGGATGTCTGTCTGGATGGATGTCTGTCCGTCCCCTTGCCTTGTCTGCAAGATATCTCGAGAACTACTGGATGGAATTTCACCAAACTTGGATGGAAGCTTCATTGGGATAGCCTCCTCATTTGATTAGGTTTTGGTGTGTGTGCGTGCATTCATCCATGTACGGTGTCCGTCCGTCCGTCCATCTATTTGTACATGTATATACAGGCCTTGTCTGCAAGATATCTTAAGAACTACTGGATGGAATTCCACCAAACTTGGATGGAAGCTTCAGTGGGATAGCCCCCTCATTTGATTAGGTTTTGGTGTGTGTGCGTGCATTCATCCGTGTCCGGTGTCCGTCCATCTGTCCATCTACTTGTACATGTATATACAGGCCTTGTCTGCAAGATATCTTGAGAACTACTGGACGGAATTTCACCAAACTTGGATGGAAGCTTCATTGGGATAGCCCCCTTATTTGATTAGGCTTTGGTGTGTGTGTGCATGCGTTCATCCGTGTCCGGTGTCCGTCCGTCCGTCCATCTACTTGTACATGTATATACAGGCCTTGTCTGCAAGATATCTTGAGAACTACTGGATGGAATTTCACCAAACTTGGATGGAAGCTTCATTGGGATAGCCCCCTCAGTTGATCAGGTTTTGGTGTATGTGTGCATGCATTCATCCGTGTCTGGTGTCCGTCCGTCCGTTCATCTACTTGTACATGTATATTCAGGCCTTGTCTGCAAGATATCTGGAGAACTACGTGACGGAAGTTCACCAAACTTGGATGGAAGCTTTATTGGGATAGCCCTCTCCTCTGATTAGGTTTTGGTTTGTATGTGCATTTGTCCATGTTCGGTGTCCGTCCGTCTGTCCATGTACTTGTACGGTACATGTATATGTATATACAGGCCCTTTCTGCAAGATATCTGAAGAACTACTGGACAGAATTTCACCAAACTTGGATGGAAGGTTCATTGGGATAGCCCCCTCATTTGATTAGGTTTGGGTGTGTGTGTGTGCATTTATCCATGTCCATCGTCCGTCCATCCATCTAATTGTTCATGTCTATGCATACCTTGTCTGCAAGATATCTGGAGAACTACTCGACGGAATTTCACCAAACTTGGATGGAAGCTTCATTGAAATGGCCTTATGATCTAATTAAGTTTGGGTGTGAGCTAGTGCTTGTGTGGGTCCATGCAAGATGTGCTTATCTGTCTGTCCAATTTTTGTTCACTCCATATCTTGGAAACTACTGAAGGCAGATGCATGTAACTTCTATACGGTACAGCATGTATACTATAGGTGTGGCTCTTGTATGTTTTGCATCTTTCCTATAATGTGATAGTTGATGCTTCACAATTACATGTATTTCACATTGGTTGGACGCTGTAGATTCGACAATCCACTCATTGCTATAGAAATCCCGACTCCTCACTGGGTTACTGCA